>KZ308212.1:481431-512181 GCA_000376725.2 Ladona fulva | reverse complement strand
AATAATATTAATTATGCTCTGTGGAAAGCCACCTAAGGTCAAAAGTATAAGAATAGTAGAAGATACAAGCAATCATATTACATAAATAAAAAATTATGGGTTTACAATGACTACATAATTGATAGCTTTCTAATTAAGATAACTATAAAAAAGTAAGAACTTCATTAGAGCTGTGCTACTTAATCTCCCAGAAATATGCAACGCACAACGGTTATTTTTCAAAGAGTACAACATTATTTTACAGTTTGAGCGCATAGTGCATGGGTCTTCGACCATTTTTGTGCACTGCCACCCTTGTTCTATATTTGCACAACATAAATTTTGCTTTGGTCCTCAGACCAGGAAGGGTTTAGTACCCAATAGCCGGGAAACATATCTTGGCACCCTTGTAATGTCAAGCCCTTGTAATGCGAAAACATTTGAAAGAAATAGTCCAGAGGAGTCTGATATCGAATGACGCTTGATTGAATAAGAAAGCGTGGTACTTAAAAAAAGTAACTAGCTTCAAGTGCTTCTCGATGTGGGCGCCCAAATAAATGTGAAAGAAGTCGGTCTGAATGTACTTTGTATATCAGCCGTCAGGAATGATATGATGTTTCAATAGGTGTGTTTCGTGTGACAAGTGTTCCCATTGAGAAGGTAAAAAGAGTGCGTATAAAGCTAAGACTTATGGACTGTATGTAGTCATTCAATTGCCAGGCTCTTTCCAGAAATCGTTTGTGTAAGGTAGCAAAGTAGTTCGACAAATCTTACACCAATTGTCACTACTTGTTGTATTTGTACTGTGATGTGGTCGGTGTCCTAATATGATAATCGTTTACGAAAATCTTCTTTGTCCCATTCGTTACCCGCATTGATCGTTAACCGTCCACCCGCTCAATTATCAATGTAAGGATATTTTCGAAATAAATCTACAATTACGAAATTAGTAGCGAAATATTGATATGATTAAGGGAGAAATCTTGATTTTATCTTGTGAATAGTTTCAAGCATCTCACGAAAAAATTTCGAGTCCTTTCGCCCATATGTTCTTTTATTCATTTACTTTTATTGCGATTCATAAAAGTAGGGTGAAATATATTAAAGGCATGTTCTATATCCAGAAAAAAATATGAGTATAGCTTGTAACGGATCGACTTTTTACAGAAGTGAAAAAGGCTGACGTCACTGGGAATCGAAGCCAGCTACTCCACTTTCCCGATTTATATACATTTTTCTTAAGGAATGAAATCCACATGTCCTTATCCTTGAGTTTCCTCGCCGAGGATCCGGCGGACGAAACGTACTCGAGAAAGTGCAGCGCAAGGCAATACGTTTTGTGAAAAAATGCTGCGATAAAAAAGCTAGTGTTACGAAAATGCTCTCGGACGCAAGTTGGGAATCCTTGAAAGAAAGTAGATTGGAAGCTAGGCTGCGATTACTTGATAAATTTCGAGACGGTGCGTTTGCGGAAGACGTAATGAATATTATGCGACCTCCCTGCTATTTTGGCAGATCCGACAATCAGCGTAAAATAAGGGAAATTGATCCTAGGACTAGTCATTTTAAGGACTCATTCTTTCAGCGAACGATACGCGATAACAATAGGTTTAAAAAATAGTCCGAACCCTTGGTGTTTTCACCCCCTGCCACACGCCGAAAGGCGACTTGTAGGGTTTTAATGTAGATGTTCAATAAAGTGTGCTTTAGCCCTTGACCACCTGTGTCGCCTTATATATAGGCCAAGGCAATTCAAACAAGCAAGGCGGGGAACGTAAATGCTAAAATTTAGGATCGGCGGCTGTCGTCGTTACTATGGCAATAATTTAATAATAAATCTGTGCAGACACATCCACATCATAATCGTCCATATCTAACGTTGAGTAGGGAAGGAACTATGAAAGCATTTCGAAAGAATGACAGCTGAACTTTGCCAATTAATTTGTCATCTTAATAGTCATTTAATGAATCACTTCTCTAAAAATCGTACCCACTAATGCTAACACTTGGTTTAAATTTTGCATATTAATGTCTCATAGTATATAAAGGCATCAGTTTTACTTTAGGATGTTACTGCAGCTTAATGCAGAATCATCTTCGAAGATAATTCCGGAGGAATTTTTACTGATGAACCTAATAGATCGACTAAAATTTATTTCTCAATGGAGAGCTCATGATNTATGCGTATAAAATGTTTAAATAAACTTCATGTTAAAATTACTATTATATATAATAAATGATTGTGTGTGTAATGTAATTATGTAAAAGATGCATTCAAAGGCAGTGTGTGTAATGTCTTATAAATCCGTAAACTACAAGAGAAAGGCAGTTTCTCACTCTCTATAAACTTAGATGTAACAATAAAGGGTAATTTTTCGAGAATATCAATTAATCTAACATTCAGCTTATAAGTAATTCACCATTTACATTATTTCTAGTTTCAAATATAACAATCCCAAACATAATAAACCAAATAATTACACAAATTGTTTTCATTGTCCAATGAATTTGCAATAGCTAGCAAAAAAACAACAGCAGATGGATTAGGTAACTGTTAATGCTGAGTTGTTATTGTTTAGGTGATTCGTACGGAGTTTTATGTTTAAAAAAATGTACAAAAATCATGGCAATTAAGTGCGAACAAGAATGTATTCAATTTCTATAAAAATCGAACTTTAAGATGCTACTTTGTGCATTAGTCTTGTATCTCATTGTGTCCTTTAGCAAGTATTGATGCCATTGAGTTGCTCAGAAAGTTTTAGTGTCTACAAATGATTTATCACCAATAATAACCAAAATATCTGTGTTGAATAAGTTGTCTCTATTTTGTAGGTGTTTTACTTCGCCATCTATAGGCGTCGTTTTTACAAGACCATAAGGTCATGGGACTCGTCGCTTTCAGATCAAGGAGAAGGGGCTGCAATGAACAAAGCATCGAATGGAATAGAGTCAATAGACCATTCGATAACAGAATGTATGAAAAAGGCGCAGTTTGGAGCTCAAGAGTGGGCCTTTGAGAACTCAAACGTCCGATTCAGGTGCTAAGAAAACATTTTTCTATTTTCGCATGAATATATATTTTTTTATTTGTTATATTTGTCTATTATAGTATCTCTAATTAGAATTGTGGTCCTTTCTTTAATTATAATGTAATTGTAGTATGCTCACGGTATTAAGAATCTAAAAATTTCAGGAAATGCTAATAAGTTTGTGGCTTACCATAAAACATATTTGAAATCCATTTTCACATTTGGAAATTTACTTTCTGTTGAGAATTTTAATGATAATAATAAATGTAAATTATGGAAATAATAATACATAATTATAAATAATGATAAATAATAATAAATAATAACATAAGATACAATTATAAAATTTTAGCAAGTATAATGCCGAATTTGTTTGCAGTCAACAGCTAACACCTCCTTGTTCTGGAGGTAGTAAGCTATGAAAGTTGACAAATTAGAAAATGTACCCATGTATTTAAAGCGCCAGAAAGAGTCTCAGATAAACAAATGTGAACGTCAACTTCTACAACTATATGAGCATTCATTATGGAAATTTATCAATTTTAATTAAGGCAATTACATTACATTAAATTTTCCTTACTATGATACCCCTTATGCAGTGTTGGGTATTTATTTATTTATTTGTAAGATATCCAACAACAGCCATACTTGACAAATTACATTATTGGTATTGGTTAGAAATTAACCAGACTGAAATTTTAAAACTTTTTATTTAATCTAATTTACATTTGCAATCTTATCACCTTTAATACACTCCATTCTTTGATCCTTACCCTGCTCCATATGAATTTTCCAATGTTACATGTCAACTTTTGATATGGTCATATCCATTACTTTTCTGTTTATTGAATCCACTGACTCAAAAGGTGCTCTTTCAATGAACTGTTGACATTCATATTTCCTGGAGTCAAATAGAACAAGTTCATATCTAGCTCCATGTGCCAACTCACTCTGAAAGTGAGTAGTGTTGATTCTCCAAAGCTGAAATACTGTGCCTTACTGAACAGCTTTTCAATTGAATTTGTGCTTCAGTTCTTGCTGTTCATGGATGATTAAGGTGTGGAACACCTGCAACATCTTTCTCATTTCTATGTCACTCAAAACATCAGCTTGTACCTAGCATTCATTAGTACACATTTATTGTAACTAATGTAATGTTTCCATTGTGAAGTTTTAGAGTGTGATGAGAAATTTAATATTAAGAAATTACTCTGCCTGTTAACATTTTTCTGGCTTAGAATAGATGCATAATACTCTTCAAACAAATGCTCTTGGCAAACTTACAGCCATTCTGTCATCAAAATGGCAAAGTAGATGGCTGAAACATTCAATATTGGTGTCGTTATCAACTGTGCATTATAAATATCGAGGATTTAAGAAAATTGCTCAGGTTATTTTCTAGTTATCTCTTTATTTAACAGCAGATTTAAAACAATTTCATTTCTACCTGATAAAAGATAGATAGCACAACCATATAAACTTCAAGAAGGGTACATGTTCTCCTCAAAGTCTTGTTACCCTAGCCCAAAAGAGATACCTAAAAGTACCAATAGGCAACTGGAAAGATACTACAGTTTAAAAATGTGCAATGAACTTTTTGGAAATGAAAATATAATAGATTTGATTTTTAGGATCTAAAATGAGGATTCGGTATGAGAAACATTGGTTTGGAAGTCAATTTAAATATTTTTTATTTTTATAAATTACATTATTTTTTTATGAAGGAATTTTTATACAAAGGATATCTTTACCTAAATAATTCAAAACCATAAGTTTTGTAATTCAAATGGCACACAGAAATAAAATGCTTACGAAAATTGAAACTATTAGCTGACGATGATTGTATAACACCCTCCCAAAGCGTATGAAGTTTCCTTCACTTGTTAGGAAACTGGCTGTTAGAAGGATGAGGAAGTTATTGGTGAGTGTAATGAGTGGATCAGCAGCTGCTGCTGCCTTCTGGAGCTTGAGGCCATTCCTAGGACTGGGACACTACAGTAGGAAACTGGTCATGAATGAAGGCAATGCTTCTTTGCCCATGGATGGAGGGCAGTGGTACCTATTGGTGGATGCAACATATCCTTGGGAAACATCCTCTAATGTTGCATATGCTCTAACATTTTTATATCAGGTAAATAGAGATATGAAACTTATGAAATGGTAAAACACCGAAACCTTAAATTAGCAATTTACCATTAGTTTAATGCAGAACTTTCATTTTATTGCCTTTTTTAATCATTATATTGAATTTTATTTTCATTTAAACTTCATTATATTTAACTTGTTAGCATTATATGCTAATTTTTATCAATAATTCATCTGGAACATATCCTATTAAGTTAAACCGTGGACCTATGTGCATGTGTTACACAATAATCTTTGATTGGAAGGGGTACTGATCAAAATTTATAAAATATTTCATTCTTTCATCCTACTAAACTTATTTACTCACCATTTGTATGGGTTATCATTATATCATTATATTGTGTAGTGTTTAGGGAAAACAGGGTTATGTAGATACAGCTATTTTTATGCAAGGAACCAGTTATTTTTCTCAGATTCTTTTGGAATTGAAGTTACTTGCATGGGTGTTATTGCTATAAGTTAGTGGCATGGAAGTTACTCAACTTGGAACCTATCAATTTATTATAGAATCTGCTTAAATGGTCATATCCTTTAAAATCAGAGTTAATGAGATCAATTTTCATTGCCTGCTGCAATCAATTGATTCATGAAACTTGTTAAATTAAATTAATCCAATAATGTTAGTTAATAATCCTCAAAATAAAGGTAATGATCACTTAGTTTACACAGTACATCACATAATATCAGTAGTTTGCAAAGTATGAATGTGGACGTAGGAATAGCATTTAATAAACTGCCAAACTCTATAAAGATTCTAAAGGATAGACAGGTTTGGAAACTATCTTTAGGATTCAGCTGCATGGCTTTCCATGCTTTGATATTTCCTTTTCCAATATCCTCATCATTCTAATTTTTTTAAATCTATTCCTAGATTTGCTAGATGTATTCTTCATTATTTTCCAAAGTGGATTTCAGACACACAGTTATTTCTAAATGATAAAAAAGCATGTTCATATGAAATTCTGTAAATCATTGTACAACATTAGTTGTACAAGATTAGTACTGTGTGTTTTTTAGATTGTTACTCTTTCAAATGGCTTGGATATTGTGAATTGATAGTAAATATCAAGAATTATTGATAGTTAAAGCCTATCAACAATTTATACACAGTATAAATGTCTCGACCATGCTTTCCTGAAATTTATGTTTTATGCATGTAATTTTTGCTTTATATCAAGTTCTGTACTAATTCTCATCAGCATATTTTCAATCTGATTTTTTTTAGGTATATTGGATTGTTTTTTGTTTGGCCCAGATCAACCTGCTGGATCTCTTGTTGTGTTCTTGGCTAATTTTTGCTTGTGAGCAGATTTTACACCTAAAGGTTGTTATTTCAAAATTTCCATTGAGTTTAAACTACGTGTGGCTCTATGCACCCTTCATGTCTTTCATTTCATGAATTATATTTTTACTAACAGGATATCCTTAAGCCATTGATGCAGAAAAGCCAGGACAAAAACTTACAATCTGCAGATGCAGTTTTATTCAAGAGAAAGGGTGCATTATTTCAAAATGAATTGAGCTTAAAGAGAGGTAGTACATTAGAGAGAACAAGTACATTATCAATTCTTCAGGTGAATCCTACTGCTCATAATGGATATTCAGCACTCTCAGATGATGGTAAGATGATTAATTCAATGTTGGTTACAAGATTTGCAATATAAAATTGAATTTCTTTACCTAAAATTGACACAAAGATTGCTCCAACATATTAGCTTGATTCAGAATATCCATGAAAGCTATAAAATTTAGTTATTTATATAATTAATCTTGCCATAATAATCAATGTAATCAAACATTTGCCTTTAAATTGCCACTGTTCAGTGAATTAGGAATGAATAGGATATGTAATGAACAAAATCAGACTTCATCCTTTGATAAAATGAAGTAATGTCAAAAAATTCTTCATTTCATAATTGTGGAATAAATTTTGATATATCACCGTATGTTGTAAAGTGTTATATCAGAATTTATTGTTAACAATGGCATTTAACAATGTGATGTATCAGAATTTAACAGTGCTTATCAATAAATGTAATTATGATATGCCTGTAGAATCCTTTGGATTGAATAAGGGGCCAGAAGATGGCTATTTTCATATGAAGGATATGTCTGGAAGAAATGGATCCAATCAGTCTTTGGAAATGAGGATGTATCAGAACAATAATCAAGAGATTTCTGTCCATTGCTGTATCAAGTATTGGGTTGAAAAGCATAAACATATTGTCAGGTAATCTATATTTAATTCTTAATCTATATTTTGTCCTCTATCTTTGCATTGACAACGTCTGATAGTATATTAGGATTCATAATTTGTAAATCTATAGTAATGTCATAAGTCTACTTTTGCCCTTTTCAACTGAATACATGAAATTGGAGACAACTTAATCTGTTTTTCCTTTCAATTTTTCATGTTTGCATATGCCATTGTATTATAAGGATCTTCCTCTCACGTAAACAACATTTTTAAATACAAAAGATGATTGTCAGATTAATGTGTAATCAACATTTTAAAGTTTGCTGCTCTTCTCTTTTTGAAAGATTACTGTTTCAAGAGTACCATGTATATATTACAGTGTTCTTTACATGAAGAAACATATAGATGACTTCTCAAAGAACTGTTCTGTTCAATCTTACGATTCTAGGAAAATAAACGATTTACATGTTACAATTAGCAACTTCTCAGTGACTTCAAAGGGACCTGATAATGGAATAACAAGTGTGAAAAATAGTTATTTATATAATTATATTTGTTAATGTAATTGATTACTTACTTATATCTATGGGGAAACTATGAGCCATACATAACTCATATGAAACATACCCTGAAAACTTTAAGCCACACTATTGCCTAAATAATCCATAATTTCTGGTGAACTATTACAGACTTCTAGCACTAAAATTGATCCAAAGATACAGCTTTCACGGAGGACTGAGAAAATGGCATAGTTAAAATCTGGTTTAATTTTTCCAATTTACTTATAATTTTTTACAGTCCATGTCCATAAATATTGAGCATATTGAACTTTTAATAGTATAATTTCTAGATTTAGATGAGTGGGTACAAAAATATACTGATTTTATACTTATTACACTTTAGAAGATAGTACACGTTGAAAGATAGATGCTCAGTAATTTCCACAGTATGTTTATTAATCAACTAGTTTTGTCAATGGGTTGACATGTTCAGGTTGACCTGAACTGTCGAAATTACTAATCATCCTTTCTTTCAACATGTGTGTTGAGTTCCACAATATTATGCTGGAACATATTAATTTTATTTTAGAACATAGAATTTTGAATTCATAGACAAATTTGAATTCCTTTCTTTTACTCTAATCTTATAATTTACAAAATGGCTTTTGTGTTTCCTCTTCATTCTAGGTTTGTTGACTGCATTGAAGACTCTTATGGTATGGCACTGTTGATTCACATGCTTACAAGTACAATTACTCTGACTCTTTTGTCATATGAAGCTACAAATGTGAGTAACCTTCTATCATTATATTGAATTACTTTAGCTATAAATTGTGTACCTTTGGTGTAATTTCATGGTTTAGCTAAAGTAAATGGTAAACAGTTCCATTATAATAGTAATTTTGTGTACAATAAATGAAAACATTTACTTTTTCAAAAATTTTATTAAAGAATATGTAGGGTAGTGCATTAACAACAAAATAAATATCACTATTGGAAATACTTGTTACTCTATATCAGAGTATAAGGATTAATATATGCAAAATAGCAGATACAGCAATTCTTTACAAGTTGCTTAAGATCTATTTTGATTATTCTCTCTTTTCCCAACTAACATACACTTGTCAATGTGCATTTATTTGAGATGATGTCCTCTTATGAAATCTTTTATTTTTACCCATGCAATAAGTATATATATCGAGATATTAACTTCTATTGATGGAATCTAATCCTTTTGTCATATCTCATTTCAACCCTTCTAAAGGTCTTATATTTCAATCTCTCCTTTTCATAATTTTGGACTCTGAATTAGGGGTATTTATTCTTTAGGTTACTTAAAAGAAGCCTTGACATATATTTGGACTTTTATTACTGAAAATTGTAAATGTTGCCATTGAAATTACCTCTTTTTTTCTATAACGTAGAATTCCCTCTATCACAATCAAAATATTTTAATAATGCTGATGACTTGATACTTTAGTACAATTATAATGAATTGGTTATGTAATATCTTTACTGTTATTAAAAAATATTTCAATTTTTGGTAGCAAATACTTTCAATGATACTTCTATTTATAGCCATAGTAATCTGTTTTTTATTACTTATTTAGGGTATTTTTCTATTATCAACTCATATAGATAAAAATGGAAGTAATCTGTCTAACATTCTTTTAGATATCATCAGTTGATATGCATGCCCTCACTGTCATTACATATTTGCTGTACACTCTTGGGCAAGTATTTCTCTTCTGTATCTATGGTAACAAGTTGATAGAAGAGGTAAGCATTTGCATTTCAATGACATAGAGTAAGTCAGGAAATGTCAAACAAATCTAATGGAAATACGTATTTAATTTCAGAGCACATCAGTGATGCAGGCTGCATATGAAAGCCCATGGTATGATTGTACTGAAGAGGCAAAAGCATTCATTCAAATAGTGTGTCAAAAGAGCCAGCGAGCCATGTCTATTTCTGGAGCTAAATTCTTTACCGTGTCACTCGACTTATTTGCATCAGTAAGTAATTTTGAAATTAGAAGAAGAAATGGAGATGGAATTGCTCAGTATCTTAGGAATGAGATATCTTTGCTCCTTACGATAGAAATAAATAAATAAACTATTCACTCTGCAATAAATTATGTAGATATATTGGCATTTAAATAACATTATCAATATTAATGTCGTAGATCACATTTGATGATTAATTCATTGAATTAGTAACAGTTTATTAATTAGAACATCAAACATAAATGAAGGAGATTTTGTTGGATAATTAAAAAAATATACATCTACTAAATAAGTACCAAATTATAGTAAGTCAAAATCATTAGCTCAATCTTCCCAAAACATGTTTTTATCATGATAAATGTGATGAGTATATTGGAAACCCAAGTGGATTTATTAAACTTTTCTTTGCTATTTTTGTTTAACATATATTAGTATGTTCATTAAAATATTGTGGGACAATTCCTTTAGTAGACTTTCATTCTATATTCCAAATTCAGGCACAATATTGCTGCATTAAAATTTAATGGGATCTAATCTGCTAACCAAATAACTCATCATTCTGAATTTGTTGATTTAGTATAGACATGTTTGCTAAAAGCTTCAGGTGTGATTTCAAAATATAATATTCTTGTGAATAAGTTGGACAATCAATTTATTCTTTTGGTAATGAATAATATTTTTTACTACACAGGTTCTAGGAGCAGTGGTCACATATTTTATGGTACTGATTCAACTGAAATAAAACCATTTGCAGTTTATCATATCAACATGCCATATTTTATTGAGCATCCCTAACCTGCTTCAGAACATTTACAAACAGCATCAATTTTGAAATCTTTTATATTAGGTACAAGAAAACCAAACATCATCAAAAGTCACACAACTTGCATGGTCCCTTTTTGAGATAATCTATACTTAATTCACCCATATTTATAAGTTTATATTTAACAGATTTATAAATGTTTCTTATGCAGAATTGTATGGTAATTTTATTTAGAATTGTAATTAAATTAGAGACAACAACATTCCACATAAAAGGAATTCAAGATTGTTGAGGGAAACACTGTTTTTATTGATAAAAATGGCTTTTATTGTTGTAAATGAATCTGGGTTAACAATTTTATTTTCTCTTGAACAGTCTCTTGAATTTTGCTTAGAAATCTATTTAGTAGCAAACTTTTATGAGGGGATATATAGGGATATATACTTTAGGGATACTTCTATGAGAACTTCAAAGCTAAATTGTAAAATTCTTTTTGCTGAAAAATATTTCAAAGGTGTTCAGGGAACCATTGTTTAAAACAGGAATATTTTAATAATTAGATTACATTAGGCATTGTTAATGTTAAATTCAATGCTTAATATAATGTGGTAACATCCACTTAAATCAAAGTAAGTATTTGCAATGTAATGTTAATAAATCAACATGAGGTCTATAAGTGTTTAGCTATGCCATTTGCTTAAAAAATATGTGAGTTTGAAATATTGAAATTCTATCTTAAATTGATTACATATATGAACATGATTGTGGACAATAAATTTTAGTGTACAATACCAGCAATATTGTTAGAATAGTTTGAATAGTTAGAATATTTAATAGTTAGTAGTTAGAATAGTTTTACCATGAAAAGCTGGAAAGAGGTATCTTTTTTCTCTGTACCTTTCATTGTATTTATAATAAAAGTCATTGTGTTTATGATTCGTGTCTCAGATATTTTTCATCAGATTTTCAAGCTTAACGTAAAGACAATGATGACTTCTATTTATAAAATTTCAGCTTGTTAATTTGTGATAAAAGATTCTCTTATGTCAAATTAAATTTTGGTTACATTTCCTCAATTCTCAGGCAGTTAAATATTACATACGTTTGATTACATATTTTTCAACATAAGTAATTTATTTTTACTTATCATTGGATTTGGAGAAATTCCATTGAAAATTAAACAACCCCTCAAAAAATCATAGGAATTGTGGAATTGATATATTATAAATAAAATTAGCTTAAATTTATGTTGTTGTTGAGTTGTAAGATATAGATGTTTTATTTGATAGAATGTATCATCGAAAGCCAAAAAAGAATCTTTTTTCCCCATAGCATTTAAAAATATGTACTAACTATGTATATCTATGTTTATACTCTGCATATGCATTTGAACTGTTACAGTAAACTTAAAGTATACAGTAAAGGATTCATCTATTTCCTAAGGGATCATTATTTTCCTGTTTCTTATTAGTGAATCAGAAATTAAACTACTAGGAAGGTAATTTTTAATAGACATAGATCTTTTATAATTTAAAAATAAAAAAGTTTTAAAAACTTAATTTCTACGAATATGAAAGCTCTTATAAAAAATCCTGTGTATTACTTTCCTTCTCAACTATAAATGGTATTATGCAAATGTTAATCACTCCTGGAAAGTGATAAAATTCATTTAATAAGAATTTGAGGGTGAATCAGTATCTTGCTAAAAAATATAGGAGAGTCAGCGTGTTAATAAAGTGACCATCTTAGTGACTTCATAAGGAGTTAATGAGCTAATCAAGAAACTAATTCAGAGGATCCTTGGCAAATCAATATCTTTGCTGCAGACCTCTTGCAGATGCTTCCAAATTCTTTTTTCCAGAAGGTGTCAAGAAATATCAACTGGCGAATGAAAATATAAAATCAACTTCTTTTTGTTCAAAAATTTTCTGCAAATAGGGACAATTTTGGAGTGAGATAATTGTTTCATGTAAATGTGTGAAAACACATCCTTCATTCATAACGAAGCCTATTTTCTGCCAGTATTTCTTCCAAGGATCGAAAGACCAAAATGAGTACCAACCAAACCTTCACAAGAGTCTCCGAAAGTTAGCACTGTTTACTTCTTCCTTCCCCAGATTCCCATGTTTTTCCTTTGGCAGAATATTTTCAGCGACCTGGCACCGAGCCCATGATCATTTTGGAAAATGTACATTGCGTTTACGTAACTAAAACGCTTCCAGTATCGAAGTACCGGATATCCGGTATCCATTACCGAACTATGATAGGTTATAACTATCTTCTCGGGAAGTGATTAAAAACAAAATTCTCCTCGACGCATTTCTTGTGGAAGACTTTCGCTCCGGCCTGCCATCGAACCACAACTGTGGTAAAAGAGCCCCGAAAAAAAAAAGCCGCGATGGCCTTCAGACTGGAAGGGAGTTTGCGGTTGCGCAACTTATGAATGTTTATTTTTTGATGGGCGGCGATGTTTATAAGAGGAGGAGTGCTTGTTGTCATAAGAGGCTCCCCCAGTTTCCATATGAGAGACACGCTGACGATAACCTTCCTGCTCTTCTCCTAAACATATGAAGAGAACTCTTTCCATCGGATACAGTCCCACACTGTGCTTCATTCGTGATTTTTCATTGGCAGATCGTCGCGCTGTACATTCTTCAAGAGTGGACTATTCTCTCTTCCAGCTGTACGAGAAGTGAGTAAAAATCTTTCGGAATAAACCAAATATACCAGTTTCCGTTTCGCTCCGCCTAGCGAAGGTTCTAACCGGATATTTTCATTCCGATTGTTGAATTATCATACCCTTACGAAATTTGTTAATTAACCCTCAGATAGTCGCGACAAATTATAAGGCGATTAATTCTATTTCTTTACTTATATTGCTCAGAGCTCTTTATTAGCTGTCGGGACAGGTATTAAGAAGACTTTCGCGGAAAAATTTTAAGTTTATGCAAAACTTTTTTGATTAGGACGATTCTGGTACGAAGACGAGCTAAACGAGCACAATCGTCTGTATTCATCCCTTTGGATTCGAGCATTTTCATTTAGACTGAGTTATTTCTGTAGAATATTTATCTTTTTTATTAAAAGTCTTCTCATTGGAGCATTTGATGAGTTATCGGTAACCAATTTTTTGATCACCAAAAATGTGTACGATTTCCTTCTGCATTGTGTATCCCCATATTACGAACGAATAATTTTAACCTATTAAAATGTGTTTTACAAATGGGGTAGAAATCTACCTCATGCAACTAATTCACGCGACTAACGAAAGGTTAATGTTGCCACGTAAGATTAAATTTATTTTCAGAATGAAACTTGCGATATTAAAGAGATAATGAGCAAAATATTAGTTGGATTTTAGCATCAGATGTTGGCATTAGGTGTATAAAATATTTCTTTGATGTATCTAAATACAGCATAGTAAAAATGAAACTATTTCAAAGCAAAGCAAGCATATGCTCATCACATTTCAAGTAAGAGAATGAATGATAAGACAGAAATCAAGTGATAGTGGTACAATTTGGCATTGTTCAGTAATTATTGAATATTTTATTGTTGAAAATTAATTAATAATTAAAACGACGAGTTAATGGGGCTACACAAAGCCCATAAGGATGTTAATGTTTCGTCATCGTGTAGGCTCTCACCCCAAGCTTAACAATGAAGCACCCTAAAGTAATTGCTGTAATTGTTGCGGTGTGTTCTAAAAAGGTGGAGTAGTTGCAAAAATTCTTTCCTTTCCTCAAAAAACATTAAAAATAGAGAAGATAATTAGAAATAAACTTAAGACTAATGTATACATTTAATATATACCTTTACACCATAAGGCTGTATGTAAATTCTTACTTTTTTATAAAGTCAAATCCTCTAAAACTCTCATAGGATCTAGTTAAATAAAAAATAAGCATTCCTTTAGAAAGAAACTATTATAAGACTGAGATGTTAAAGGAAATATTTTCGAGTATTTGTTTTCACGGTCAGCTGCTTTTGCTGAATCATTTTCTCATTTTTCGGCTTTTTTGTCCAAGATAGATGTTTCATCTGCTTTTCACAGTTTAAAGATCTCTCTTTAGACAAATTCCAAAGTTCGTCGATAATCTTTTTCTTGTGGATGCTTTCGGAATTGGAGCGACACTCTTTTGTATTAGATCCAGACGTAAGTTCAGTTACCCTCTCTCGCTTAAGGGGCACGATTTATGGAACGAGCAAAATAACAAGAAATGCTGATGTGGTCTTAGGTTCTGGCTCTTTCGAATCTATGGTTCAGAAGAAATACGTAAATAAATAAATGATTGGAGTAAGAGTTTCTAATAGACTACCTCTCTTAAAGCAATGTCTACGTGTTTATAAGACTTATTGAAAGATAATTTCTAAATTTATACCTCCTGAAACCAACACGGGGCTTTGAGTAGGGTAAGCGAGGCTTTTTATCTCGTAACCGTTAATTCTCCTCTTTAATTCCAAGCTTATTCTTGTATGATAACAAATTTAGCTCGGTATGGATAATCGAGTTTGGTAATCACCCCCGTCAAGCAGGATGCAACTCAATGTAAATTAAAACTGATTACGCAACCTAGTCATAACCATAAGCTATTTCATTTTTAAACTACTTTTTAAGGACTTTTTTCGGAGTTTAGCGACTATTTAGCTACCTTTCAGGGTGCGCCTAGCGAAATTTTCAAAAATTAGTAGACATAGATGTTCACAGCACCTTCGCGGTAAAAATCAATAATAAACAGCGCACAACTTTCTCTGTAATTCAATTCATTCCACTCATTATCTCTTAAAGTAAGAGCAAAGTAAATAATACAAGCAATGTCGTTGCTACAAGTTATTTTTTGTTTATTACATACTCAATAGTTATGGTAGAGATCTCGCTCGGGACTAAAATATTGTTCCATGCACAAAAGTTTTTATTTCTACGTGCATTTCATGTTCCGTGGATACCTTGCATCAGGGCCCCCAGTTCGAGAGGGCCCATTTCACAATTGTTATTTTTTTATGTTCAAGATGGCAAGAATGTTTCAAGAAGAAGGAACAAAGAATTTGCTGAATAAGACAGTTTTAAAATAGCAAAGATATTTATAACGTTTCCTAATCAATTTGTTGCAACCGTCTTGCTGATAACTAAATCTTATAATTGTATTAAAACTGTGTTTTATTCAGAAAATTCTCGTTACATTCTACAAAGTGAAGGCCTCCTCCGTGAATTCTATAAAAAGTAGCTCAGGTAGACATTTGCAACCGGGCCCCTTTAGTTAGATGCCGGCCCTGATAAGGGTTAGATGTAAGAAGAGACTAAATATTATTATTATTATCGTCATAACTGTTGTTTTTGTTTCCCAGGTCCCTGATCTCTCTGTTGTCGAGAGAGCATAGTTCCCTTTGCTTTTTCCAGCTTTGGGCGACAAAAAAAATTACTGCGGATCTGCAGCAAAATGCTGAGGAAGAATTTCAAGCTACATTCAATTGACGAAATGAACCACGCAGTTCTTCAATACAATATGCAAAATCATTATCGTATTCATTAAAACTAAAACTTAAGGCTCCCAAGTTTTTCAATTAACAGTGAGCTCTCGACGTATAAGCTGGGCGGAACTTAAAAAAAAGCATTAAGAACCCACAACTTTGAGGGAACCCTGATTGGGAGTGCCTCAGCACAGTTTTCATTGAGGTCGCCCGTAAGAGGAGACCCTCAGCTATCTCCTAATTTACCCTATAGCAAATTTGCCCATGCGCTTAGTATACGCATGATGCATTTCGAAAATCAACAACGCCTAATATCGTAAGATGAAATACAAACATTGCTTGTGATGGCCGACTATCTGCTTAATTGCGCCGTTCTTTAGAGATTCACGCGCCTTTCATACACATATGAATGAATAGATTCAGAAGTGGCAATGCTATTATCGAGTGCCCCTCCTTTACTAGTCGTAGTGCGTATCAGGCATGATGAGTTAAGTTAATGATAAGGTATCTATGATAAGGTATCCATTAATCGTTGCTACGATACGTGGCGCTAATCAAGCATCATTTACTTCTTGTTTACTCAGAGGTTATCTACAAGATACCGTTTAGGTCGCATTGACGCGGACGGGTGATAAATCTTTAACAGATACGTCCTGTGGCGAAGACATGAGTTTGATTTTCGTCTCTAATGCTGATTATGGAAGTGAAAGAGGCGTAGGAGTCCATGGACATTTATGATTTAAACAGCTGACGATCGAGCCCTCAAGTGCTTTTTTTGGACCTGTGAGTAAATATATTAACATTTATTTATTATTAGAACTGCCTTTAGCAGCCATGTCAAAAATTTCTCGACATTTAGTCCCAATCCATGAATTACCAGGAGGCATAATGTCAACATCGTCATTACAATATCCATGGGTTCGATCTTCGAGAGTCTCACAAAGTTCAGCCATAAGAAAGGCATCGCGGCTTACTTCAGAAATACATTTATATCATGCACGTCGATGTGAGGTAGGTGGCTGCATCTGTGGATATTAATAAAGAACGTGGTTTAGATAAGTAAACGGCTTTGAAAATTTCCAAATTGTTCCTAAGTTCGACCCCAGGTCGCTGTGTACGATCTTCCATTAGAAATGCATGGGGAGCTGGAACGGGGGAACCGTGCAACGCGAAATGTCAGGGACTTTCTGTAAACGGGGGCGGATTTATAATTAGGCACAATAGCCGCTAACTGAGGACCTCAATCACACGAGGTCTAAATAAGAATGTGTTTATGAACTCTCAAGAACGTAATACAATTCATTTGAAAGTTTTTAGAGGTACGAGACGAATACAGGTTCTTGTTATTCGCTTCAGGAAAGAATTATATGAATGCTAAATCTTCTTAACATGTTAATACAATATATTACGTAATCTAACTCACTATATAATTCTATCCATCATCCATTGTAATTTATATGAATACTAATTGTGATTCATTATTTTGTTTAAGGAATGACAGGTGTGAAAATTGGCGACATGACTGGGACTCTAACCCAGGTCTCTCACTCTCCGACGCGATATGAAGGCTCAGTGGTTAGAATACCTGCCCAGAAAGTGGGAGACCTGGGTTCGAGTTCCAGTCATGTCGCTATTTTCCACACCTGTTATCCCCACACCATGGGATTCATCCGCAAGGCTTTTCCGTGCTACGTAAAAACACCTTTCCTAAATCCTTAATATTTTAATATTGCTATAGTGAAGCGACTAAGTTTTCTGTGGTATGTATCATTATGCATTTCATAAAAAAAATTATTTTTTCTATCATAATTCCTAGTGAAAGCCACTATCTGATCTTTGCGCTTGGGGCCTTTGATAGCTTATATCCTCCCCTTTCCGTAAACTTTTTGTTGGGACCCATTTCGGTCTCAATAGCTGCTGTGCTATTTTTGTTGGGCATACGGATCTCCTGAGGGCATTTTGCTCTATGAGGAAATCCAGTTTTTTGGGCTTATACGAGGAAAAGATTGGGTCCTTCGGGGCAAGGTTTCTGGATCGTGTTCAATGCGTTGACTACCCTTAAAGGTGAGCAAACGCGACATAAGTAGTGATACATTTCAAGGGCTAAATTTGGGTCAACGTAGGACCCCAAATTTGGGATCGTGTTCAGTCCATTTTTGGATCGTGTTCAATGCATTTACTCCTGGGACCTTAGCGACATAAGACGCTTTGCATTTCAATGGCCAAATTTGGGGCCAACGAAAGGCACCAAATTTTGGGCCCTTTAGGTTTTGGAATGAGCTCTAAGATTATGTGATACGCAAATTTCTTCTGTGTTGAAGTCCTATACGGGAAAAGAAGTCGGGGTGTGTGGATATATTTCACCCAAATGCTTGCAGAATGCAAGGAGCTTTTACTCGATTTATATCCATACTTTAATTCCTTGCAACAAGAACACCGAGTGTACCGAAGATGGACTGCTGTTGTCTCAACCAGTTGCTGGTGCTGTTGGCCGCTGCGTTGGCGCTGTCGTTTGTCTGGTTTCTTCTACTTCCCGTTTATCACTGGCGAAGAAGAGGGTTGCCTAGCGCACCAGCTGTGCCGCTCTTTGGAAGTTTAACGGACTCCTTCTTTCAGAAGATTGCCATTGCTGATGACTACATACGAATATATAAAATGGGCGAGGGCTACAGGTAAGGTGACGAGAATATACATATTGTTTTGGGGTATTATAAATAGATTTTGTGCCATTCATACTTAGGGTTGGGGGTATTTAAGGTTAGATTCTTCCTAATTGTAGGATACAATCTGAATATCCTACAATGATTTACATGAGTACGATAGAAAGTTGTTTTCGAGCATTTCCTAGAATTCACAGAGAATTCCTAGGAAAAGTAAGATTTCGATCCTAGCTCTCATATGGTCGATTCAAGAATTTCCGATTTATTCTTAAGATTGCATTTGCTGATTTTAATGAATATTTTTAGAGCACTTTCCGAGACGGTAGAGAATTTAGAATCGAGATAATGTTAGTAGTAGTTTGTTTTAAAATAACGGAAAGTGATTGTATTTCTCACAATATTGTCTTGAGGTTGAGGTTGGTGTTATCGAGATAATATTAGTAGTTGTGTGTTTTAAAATAACGGAAAGTGATTGTATTTCTCACAATATTTTCTTGAGGTCGATGTTGGTGTCAAAAGTTGATGTAAAATGTATATGTTATTTAAGAGCAAGGAGCATACCCTGAAAGTCTCCATCAACTCCCTGTCACGCATCTCTGGTGTTCCACATGTTAGAGTTTATATTTGGCTTACTCATACACAGTATATGTATCTAGATAGGAGGAGGTATTCGAAATTCTTCTATTTAGGACAGAAAACTAAAAAGTAAATTTTGAGTGCAGAACCCAGAAAAGGGTATTTTTCGAACCTCATTTAAAAATTTTAGATAGGTTGTTTTATAAATTTTATTCAGAATATGAGTTACTATACCTCAAAATCGGGTTGCGGGTCTCCGTTAATGACACTGACTTGTCCGGTGGAGAAGAGTGATCTTCCACACCCAGTGAGCGAGTTGACAAAAGGAATTGGTCATTCGCAGTCCTCGTGGAACGAGCAAGTAGGCATAACTGATTGGGGGAAACATGCTACAGAGCTCTATATGTAGCGCTTTATATAAGGGTGATGGTGGGGATAACTTGTGAGGGAATTGGATCACGTGAACTCCACGATGGTGGGTCAAACGTACCATCCTGGCCGTTANAGGCACATTTTTGGTGATTTTTTTTATTAGGAAAACATGCGTGGTAGATCAGAGGTCCAGTCTATTCCTTTCCATTTAATTCAGAATATGTGTTACTATATCTCAAAATCGGGTAGGTTAGTCTGGCCACCCTAGTAACAGTGTTGTTAAAAGAGCTTCGAACGTCAAAGGTGAACGCAGATGGCTGACAGGAACAAATTAAATTATATTTCTATCGTAATTATGAGTCATTGGTCATAATTGTCATAGCTAGGCTACGGAGACTTTAAACATCACAGTCAGATATGTGTTGAAGCAGCTTTACTAATGGAGAGAGTGAGAATGGGTTGAGGTTACATGGTTGGATGGATTACTCACTCAACCTCAACGTGAGTGGTTTATTGCGGGCTTCCGGTAGCGTTGGCCGGCTGTTAGAGGACACACCGAAGGCACTCTGCGAGCCTCAGTCCGTGTGGTAATAGGATCTGCCGGTGGGTTGCGGGTCTCCGTTAATGACACTGACTTGTCCGGTGGAGAAGAGTGATCTTCCACACCCAGTGAGCGAGTTGACAAAAGGAATTGGTCGTTCGCAGTCCTCGGGGACCGAGCAAGTAGGCATAAGGGAATGGGGGAAACATGCTACATAGCTCTATATGTACCGCTTTATATAAGGGTGATGGTGGGGATAACTTGTGAGGGAATTGGATCACGTGAACTCCACGATGGTGGGTCAAACGTACCATCCTGGCCGTTAGTTAACATATCTCATCAATAATTTTAGGTACTTCGGATTCCAGAAACTTCTCAGACCTTCCATCATGATAAGGGATCCGGAGCTGATGAAAGACATCCTAGTCAAAGATTTCCCCAGTTTCCACGACAACGACATCTTTGTGACTCCCCAGGAGGATCCTATGATGGGCCGCAGCATCTTCTTCATGCACGGCGAGCTCTGGAAGAGAACCCGCTCCAGCCTCAGTCCAGCCTTCTCTCCTGGGAGGATCAAGGCGATGATGCCTTTGATTGAGGAACTTTGCCAAGACCTTGTGGACTATCTTGACGAGCAAGGCGGAGACCAGCAAGAGCTGAAAGAGCTCTTCGTAAGCTTTACCACCAACGTGGTAGCCTCCTGCGCCTTCGGTATCAAGACGGATTCCTTGAGGAGGCCGGACGATGAATTTCGCACGATGGCGAACAAAATGGTTGCCCCCACTCCCATCCGAGGGCTGGCTCAGCTGTTGGTGCTAAACTTACCGTCTTTGGCGCGCTTGCTTCGTGTTAAGATGGTCCCGGATGATGTCGCGGATTTCTTCAGACAGGTGGTTAAGGATGTGTCCACAGCTAGGGATAAGAGTGGGCAAACCAGGAACGATTTCCTGAACCTGATGTTGCTGCTGAAGAATGCGGGGAAGCTGGGAGTCAGACCGGAGGAGGGAGTCAAGAAACCTGCCGAGGAAGCACTTGCGGAGGAGTTTGACGGAGAGAAAATAAGCTACGGTAAGAAAGGATATCTAGGAGCATGTATCTTCCCACAAAAAGAAGCTTGAGTTATGGGAAATGGTGACAACAATAATTTAGTCGCTGATATATCAATCAATATTTTATACCAAAATCTTTGATCAAAAATATTTGTTATCACCTTACCTTACGACTTAGGTATTTTTCGCTGAAACGGGGTTTTGCCTGACGGTAGCTAAAACCGTTACATTCGAGCTTAATTTTAAGAATTTTTCTCTCTTATGATCGAAATATTTCCTGTCTCTCACTGCCCTCTAAATTTTATTGCAATTTTTCCAACTAGTTTGGCAGTGAATAATTCCCCCCGGTTCAAGCCGGAGGCTTGAGTCGGGAGTGATTGTAACACCAGAAAGCTAAATTACAAAAAAGACTTATAAACTAACAAGAAGACTTATCGGCTACTGAGTTCGTGAAAATCAGACGTGTCGGTCGCCGACGAGTTAAAACGTCCGCAGCGTTGTGACTATGAATTTCTATTAGGCGGCCAAAACGTATTAAATGCAGTTCTGGATTGCAGCTCAGTTGGCAAGTGCTCGGATAATGGAAGATCCAGGTTCAAGCCCTGTTATACAGCTTTTTAACCTCTGTTTATTCCTTGGGAAATAGCTGAATTTTCTTCCGTGGCATTTGATTCTTAAATTTCTAATTCTGATGTTAAAAATAAATTCATTGCCTTGTACTTGTGCATACTTATCTTTAAGAGTAACGCCGAAATATCTTTCCATCCTAGGGGTCTTATATCCTCATCCGATCCTGGTCTTCATTATGCACGCAATGTATTTGACTTATGCTATTTTCTGTACAAATTATTTGATTTCAATTTTCCCGGAAAGGGAAGTTACAACCTGAAAATATTCTGTCCATTTTTATAAAGGTAATCTTGCATTAGACTCTTCTACATCGACCTCGACTATATGGTAGTATTCTGTCATGAAGAAAAATGACTAAGAGACTTATACCTTTACGACTAAATGTGTTCATTATAGGAACATGGTTTAGACCCCTTCCGTTATCATCAGGATCAGGAAGATGAAGAAGAAGTAAAATCGATATTAGCAGGCGTGACTTCGTGGAAAGTCATTGCAGAAGGATACACTTACGAAACCGGTCACCAATAAATACAGTGTGGAAAATTTACCAAGTGAATCCTTCTATATGAAGAAGAAGGGTCGAAACAATGGTCGTATAATAAACGCATTCTGTTGTAAAGGTACAAGTCTGATTTTCATTATTCTTAATAGTCATTTATTTTTTGTATCTTGAAGAGTTTCATCAATCTTCTCTCCCCTCCCTATTTGTTATACACAGTAGTAGTAGTAGAATTACTTATTATTGGTGTCTCGACAGCTAGGATCATTAGGACCAGTTACATATTTCAGATATATTTACAAAAATTAACATCTGAGTCAATATGTTCACCCATTGTCATATAAAATGAAATAAAATCAAATAAAATGGAGGCTAGTAAAATTTTAAGGGTCATAAAATGATTTAAAAAGTATAACTATAATTACAGAATTTGTGTCACAAGCCCCCAATAAAATTGACTCCATTTTACTGGCATTCTAAAGTTTATAAAATGACCTAGTCTCGTTGAGGAAGAGTATGACTCTTGTAACAACCTTCGAGTCATCCCCAAGGACTTAGGCTAGATTTCCTCTAATCGTCTGCATATTGCGAGCCTCGTTGTACCTACCGCACTCCATAGGAGGTGGTGGATTCTGAGAGGGGAATTGCATTCCTACGCAGTGAGGTGGAGTCTTCTCTTCAGAAAAGAGATAAATGTTAGCACACTGTGAACTATCCTGATGCGTGTGAGAACAACCTTCTCTCTTTTGCAATGCCTGTTAGAGGACTGCCACAGGTTTATTTCCTCCTTCACTACTCTGAGTTTGTTTCCCACTGTTTTATGCCGTTCATCTTTTCACTGATATAGTGTTATCTTTCTCAGGGAGTTCTTCAGGTCATATTCTGGCTAACACGTAATATCAGGATAGCATTTCTTCCACTATTTGTATTTACGATGAAGCAGACACTATTAACTTCTATGTATTCTTTCTATTCCTAGCAAAGTCAATGTAGTCAAATAGTCAACTTTGTATTTTCTAAGTACATAATCTCAATGTGTAATTTGAGCATTTAAGTTTGTGTTCCTATATGCATATGATATTAGTGACTCACTCATGAACTTTTATCGAAACTTAGTGCCAGTGAAAACTTATTAAGGCATTATTATGTATTTGTTTTTCATTTTAACTATGTTCTTATTTCCAGGTTATACTTTTGTTTTTCCAGCTTTCTGTTTCTAAATCTCTTAGTCATTACTCTCGGTAGGTTTGTGCAGGTTTTTCACACCTCCCCTTCTTTGTGGATGTTTTCTTGCTGTGGATATTTTTTTGTCCTAGGCTTCACTTAGGTTTTTAAATCCACAACTAATATAACCAATTTTGTCTTAATTCGACTTAAGTTAACTTTTATTATCGATTTGTTAACTTTTTAATATAACTGCTGATTTATAACTTTTTAATATTGACGATGGTTTAAATGGAAGAGGAGACTTTGAAGTCTCAATTCCGCCCAAAATAAAGAAGTTATTTATGTATTTATTCAGCAAAGATCGTGGCCGACTCTGAGTCCTTGGACGACATCACTGCACAGGCTGTAGGGTTCTTTCTGGACGGCTCCGAGACGTCTTCCAGCGTGATTAGTTTCACCTCATTTGAGCTCGCACACAATCCAGAAGTGCAAAATAAACTGAGGAGGGAAATCGCAGATGTGCTGGAAAAACACGGAGGTAAAATGACTTACGAGGCACTTCAAGAAATGCACTACCTGGAGATGGTAATTCAAGGTAAGCGGATGGAGGTACTTAAAATATATAAGCAATATTTTCGTAATCAATGTATTGAATGAATTGCAACAATGTTTTCGTGAAAGAGGAAGTTTTAAATTGCTGTTGATTCGATGAAGTCTCATTTTGGAAAGTAGCAAAATAAAATAAGTTCCTAGTTACATGACGAAAAATAATTTTTGTACGTTCCGAGCATTACAGCAATTATCTGCGTATTTGTAGTGATGTATCTAACAAGGAGCACGTCAGGTTTGTGTAACACGGATTTACACGAAAATTTCAGGACACTTTCCTTGCACCAAAATAACAGACACGTGTCCGGCCGTTTAACTCAATGCGCCTTTGTTTATGCAATATTTGCAACTGAAAATCGAAGTTAGGCAGCCACGCATCACGCGTGCATTGCCATACATATAGCGGAATTTTCCACCTAGAAAAATATTTATCTCGTTTTTTTTCACAAGCAATTTAATTTTTCTGCTATTTAATTTCATCTTCTTATCTCCCAGACATTCTTTACCTTTCCCGTCAACATTTATTAAAATATACGTTGGGTAGGTACTCCAGTATCTTTTGTAGTACTAATACACGTAGGTTATGGAGTCTCAGCCTTAACTACAAGTGTCTTTGACTTGGCCCTTTTATGTGGTATCAGTACCAACAGGAAACCCGGAAGAAAAGTGAAACATCGATCATAGCTTCGATTCCCATAAGGCCCAAATACTCAATTTTTTCAAAAAATACTCAATTCGGATTATAGAGAATTTATTTTGAGCCCTTCCCAGAACGATAGAGAATAGATAATCGAGATATTGTCATTAGACATGTTTTCATAATGCACACGGCAAAGATTTTTTCAATATGGTCTTGGGATCGTTTCCAGACTAATATTAAAATCTCCTGTAAGAATCGACTGCTTATACATTTTAACACTGCCGCTCGAAGCCCTCCATTTTCATTTTCCATTTTTTTCTTTCTTTATTTTTTAAGGTTTTTATGTATCACGAAGTTTCTAGTAGAGAAATAGCCCGTTTTATTGCGATATTTTCTGTAAAGTTTGTTTTAAATTGTAGAAAATGTTCTTCCCATATACTGTGCATACTTGGTTTTTCCCTTCGGCGGANTGTTTCACTTTTCTTCCGGGTTTCCTGTTGGTACTGATACCACATAAAAGGGCCAAGTCAAAGACACTTGTAGTTAAGGCTGAGACTCCATAACCTACGTGTATTAGTACTACAAAAGATACTGGAGTACCTACCCAACGTATATTTTAATAAATATTGACGGGAAAGGTAAAGAATGTCTGGGAGATAAGAAGATGAAATTAAATAGCAGAAAAATTAAATTGCTTGTGAAAAAAAAGAGATAAATATTTTTCTAGGTGGAAAATTTCGCTATATGTATGGCAATGCACGTGTGTTGCGTTATACATCTCCTACACTACATAGCCAATGCAATTGCTCCTCTAATAAAATTCGCAACATTTGTCCAAGGATTTTAATTTTTCTCCGGCAGCCTGAAATTTTTGTAGGATTTCTTTCCGAATAAAAACATATGGTTTTATGATACTTACTTTAATTCTCAATTCCGTCGTATATTATTTAGTGCAATGAATAGAAACAAAATTCTGCATGGTTTGGTATTTATGTACCTTTTTGTTCTCTATTACTTTGAATCTTAACACTTTTTTAGATATTTTTTATGTATACTTGATTGTTTTTATTTACTTCCAGTTGTTGTCTTTTTCTATTCAGTTAATGTATTTTATTACAACACATTTAAGTGGGTTTTTCCTGTATGTGTTATATAATAAAGAATAATAATAGGTGATTTCAGATGCTTATCATGTTGATAAGAAAGAACTGATCACCAACGCTTGATCTCTAACAATTGATATCTAAAGATTGATCGATAACAATTAATCTCTAACATTAATAGTTGAAATAACACTTTGTTTTTTTTTCAACACGAAATAACCTTGTTTTGAACATTGTTATTTCAAAAATTATTATTATGGAGCTTCACATACTATATCCATTCATCAATTCTAAATTAATGTCTAACTATTAATATCCAACAATCAATCTCAAACTAATAATCGCTCATAAATCTAATTGATCTCTAAAATTGATAGCTAGAAACTGATCGCTAACAATTGACAATTTACCAGCAACTGTTGATATGCACATATATGTTCTAGTTCAGTGATTCCCAAAGTGGGCGTTGCCGCCCCCCTAGTGGCGCTGGTCTAATCTAGGGTGGCGCTAGACGAAAAAGAATTTTATCCCAATGCCAGTCATCTTTCTTTCTCAGTAGAGATTTACTGGCTTTATGGCATCAATGAAACATCAAAAAATTGTCATACATAATTTGGTGGATATTTTCATCTCTGCTGTGGGTGATTTCCTTATTATCTTTCATCAGCTATGGACACAGATATTAATTTTCATAGATTTTCATATATGGGGGGCAGTGGTATGGATCCAAGGGGGCGGTAGCATGAAAACGTTTGGGAAACACTGCTCTAGTCTATCCTGTAATGTACGGTATATAGCTGACACATACGCTATTCATCGATGAGCTATATACTGTGAAATAAATATTTTCCGAAATTCAAACTATTTTTTCGTCTTTCCGATCCCTTTGTGAAATAGATTTCAACTTTCGATGCACCCTGTATGTCACACAGATGTTACCCATTGAGGAACTGTCAAGCCGTGGTCACCGACATTGCGATTGACTCTCAATTGAGAGCTGATTACCAGAGCAGAGGTTTTTGGAATAATACGTGCTTATGATATGAACGTTTGGTTGCCATGGTACCTGTTCATACACAGCCTATACAGCTATATCTATTATGAATATCTTTGGACTCGTTGTAGAAAGTCTTCACGGGAGACTAACCGGGTCGTTTCTAAGTGTAAAACCGACGTTTCGGCCACTGTCACCGTGGCCATCTTCAGGGCTAATGTCGTCCCTCAGCGGGCAAACCATTCACCGGGAAAGCACCAAATCCTTCATCTTTGGACTCCTTTGCAGAATCTCTTCGCAAGTACCCACCAATACCCTTCATGACACGTATGTGTACCAAACGTTATCGCCTGCCGCCACCGAAAGAAGGCGTCTCCAAGGACGATGAAGGCTTCTGGGTGGAACCCGGTACACCTATCTCAGTGCCCTTGTATGCTATACACCGTGATCCAAAGAATTTTCCGGATCCTGAAGTCTTTGATCCAGAGAGGTTCTCAAAGGAAAAGAAACGTGAGGGCATAGGACAATGCCACCTTCCCTTCGGCGATGGGCCTAGGATATGCATAGGTAAGCATGGTTACCATGGCCTCATTTATCCGTAACTGTACAGTTATGGTTATTAAATTAAACAACAATTATTCGTCTAACTAAGATTATTTAGTATTTGTAATAAAGTATTTGATTGACCAAGAGGAATTATTCTTTGGACCATTCCATTACCTTTCGAAAATTTAGTTTTTGTAATTTTGTATTTTTTTATTATTTGATACATATATTAATTCTTTACAAAAGAAGTATATTTACAAAAACATAAATGGAAATACAAAACTCCCAAGTTCAGCTTACAAACATCTAATATAAGTTCCAAATTTAACACATGAATCGGAATCGGTAATTTATTTTTTATACAATATTTACCCGGCTATATGCAACAGTGTTTTCTATATATTTAACTCATTTTAAATCATTATAGGTATATATAGGTATAACAATAACAATGATAATTTATTTACTGCAAGCAGGAAATTGCAGTGTTTAATGCGACAATATATATTAATAAATAAATAAATACAAATGAGCACACTTAGAAAGGGAAAAAAGAACAGAAAATCAACATAAATTACAATAAAAATCACCCAGACTGGTTCGAATATATTTTTCGCTTTAAAGAGGAAAGCGAATCGCTGAATAAATCAATATATATGGCATTATTCAGGACCTCATTCGTCAATCTCATAGTTGTAGCCGCAAGTTCAGGAAGAGTTCCGTAAATTCTCCTCATGATCAATATGTATTACTAATAATTTTGAGCCCTGTAGAGGCGGACTATGCTTAACTTCTTCATCTAAGGAAACAAAACCTCTAAATGGTACTTAAATATTTCCTTGATGATCATTGACTTAATCCAGATACTTCCGTTCGAAGATGTGAAAATTAAGAAAAACTACGTTAATCAATCGCACATTTTAACCCCATTAGAATAGCCATTCTCAGACTATTTCAATAAACACATTATTCATAATGACTGACTGTTTCCATTATTTTTCTGGAAACAGTTAACATGTGCTCCCTTAAGAGTAATCTTCATGAAAAGTCAGAAACACAAGCATGTAAGAATATGAAAGTTGCAGTAAATTCAAAGGATATATGACGCGAGTAATTAATTTACTATGATAAATGTTACCTATCTTCATATCCTTTACTAATTTACTTTGTCAGAAAGTAGTTGGATTAATGGATAAAAATGGATTAATAAATGGGTAAATGGTAGTAATTTCATCTATAGACGAATTTCCACTAGTAAGGATTTTGAATAAAGGAAATTCGCTAATCCAATGGAATTACAAAGCGAGAGCTTGCGTAATTTTTTGAGACCAGACATTGTTATTATTATCATCATCATCATTATCATCATCATTATTACAACAGTTTTCATTAGTTCTATGTTATTATAACTGTTTAGACACTCACAGCGATTTCGCAGTCTTAACCTCCCAGTAAAAGTATGAATAACTTCGTCATCTTTAAAATGTTCAAGTTCCATGTATAGTAGCCAATATCTGAACTCGCGAATTCCCAATTCGAGGTCCTATATTTAGATACTCATGTTAATCTTTCTTTCTATTTCAGGGAATAGATTTGGATTGACTCAGACGAAAGCAGCCATCGCATCTGTAGTTTCAAGTTACATTTTCAAGCCATGCGTTGAGAAGTCTCCTATCCCTGTCGAATTAGACCCTAAGTCCTTACTCTTACTTTCCAAAAGTCACCTCTGGGTCAAATTGGAGAAAATTAAAGGATAATTATCCAGAGCGGAGGTAATTCCGACCAATTTCCTCCAGCATTTAACCCTTAACGTTTGAAGGTCCTGATTTTTGTCAGTACTTCGTTATAAAGAAGCTGGAGGTCAAAATTGGTGGATACCTTTGAATCGAGAGCCGAAGATCCCTCGAGTCAATCAATCCATCCAACACTGCCAACAATAAGCTATTGAACTGCCAACAATAAGCTGTTGAGAAGTTCCAAACAATAGAGGGTGGTTATGGATTGCCAAGCAACTCAAAAGAATTCGCAAAACAGATCAATGAGGCATTAAAATTTAGAAACAATAACAAACAGCAAACGTTTTCTTGAATGGAGGGTTTTTTTTTTATCAGTTAGTCACGGGCTCGTTCAAGAATGTTAACAGTGTTTGTGAGCTCATATGTCAAGCTTTAATTAATGGTCTTGTTGCTTATTACTGTTTCTGCAGAAAACAATTGTGCATTTGTATCGTATATTCGTTTCAATAATTATGAGAAATATTTTTTTCACGATTTTTGGAAAAATTTAATTACTTTTTTAAAGCAGCAATGAAACTGAGATTTCAATTGTAAAATAAGATTGAAGTAGATAATCAATCTAATTACTTAACACAATAGAATTCTCTAATCACCCAATTAAACGGTTAATTGGTGCATGCTATAGATACTTGCTGTATGATGAACTTAGAATTCCAAAAAGAGTGATTCTACCAAGTTGCATCTCCTGTACCTTCCGCAATCAAAATAAGAAATGATTTAGGTCTTGAATTACCAGGTTGATGATCTTAAAGCGTAATTAATTGAATTCACTACACTATGTAATACTTCCCGAAATACTATTTTCCTGCCATATGAACATGGTCTACACATATTCCCTTCTCACACCACTGAGCGGGGAAAACAATAAAATTTGATGTATGTACTTCTCTTGAAATAAAAATCGTCAACAACAAGGAATAACAATACAATACAAGAAATACATCAATGATGTCCACGTAGGCGGCCGAGATGTTGTGGAACTTAAATTTTATTCTTTAATTTGGGCGACATTTTGCCATCATCAGGTCTCAAAGACTTTAAAAAATTCCAAACAGTAATTAGAAGTCAAGAAGAGGAAAGAGTTGGCGGCAGGGGGAGAAGGGAAAGGGTTAGGGTACCGGACCTTAAATAGGCTCGAGGGTCAGTGGGGGTGTGGGCGACTTGTAATAGACCCTTTATTGGCGAGGTTAGACCTCTCCGTTGGGATTCTCTTTCACTTAACCTCTTATTTCGTTATTGAGTGTATAATATTATATAAATTAATATGAATAGAACGAACAGCTACAGAAACAAAGAAATAGAAAGAGTGGAGTGTGTGAAAAATTCATTGCAACTTACAAAGAAAAAAACCACGTTACGATAAAACACCCACAGTGTAGGGGGAGTGAGAAAAACCTGCGAAAAAACAAAAGAATAAAAATTAAATATTAATTACAATGAAAAGGTATGCACTTGAAAAGGATAGAATTTTTTAATGAAA
>KZ308212.1:408690-461864 GCA_000376725.2 Ladona fulva | reverse complement strand
AATTCTTAAAATAATGTGGTAACATCCACTTAAATCAAAGTAAGTATTTGCAATGTAATGTTAATAAATCAACATGAGGTCTATAAGTGTTTAGCTATGCCATTTGCTTAAAAAATATGTGAGTTTGAAATATTGAAATTCTATCTTAAATTGATTACATATATGAACATGATTGTGGACAATAAATTTTAGTGTACAATACCAGCAATATTGTTAGAATAGTTTGAATATTTAATAGTTAGTAGTTAGAATAGTTTTACCATGAAAAGCTGGAAAGAGGTATCTTTTTTCTCTGTACCTTTCATTGTATTTATAATAAAAGTCATTGTGTTTATGATTCGTGTCTCAGATATTTTTCATCAGATTTTCAAGCTTAACGTAAAGACAATGATGACTTCTATTTATAAAATTTCAGCTTGTTAATTTGTGATAAAAGATTCTCTTATGTCAAATTACATTTTAGTTACATTTCCTCAATTCTCAGGCAGTTAAATATTACATACGTTTGATTACATATTTTTCAACATAAGTAATTTATTTTTACTTATCATTGGATTTGGAGAAACTCCATTGAAAATTAAACAAACCGTCAAAGAAATCATAGGAATTGTGGAATTGATATCTTATGAACAAAATAAGCTTAAATTTATGTTGTTGTTGAGTTTAAAGATATAGATGTTTTATTTGATATAAAGTATCATCGAAAGCCAAAAAAGAATCCTTTTTCCCCATAACATTTAAAAATATGTACTAACTATGTATATCTATGTTTACACTCTGCATATGCATTTGAACTGTTACAGTAAACTTAAAGTATACAGTAAAGGATTCATCTTTTTCATAAGGGATCATTATTTTCCCCTTTCTTATCAGTGAATCAGAAATTAAACTTCTAGAAAAGTAAGGTAATTTTTAATAGACATAGATCTTTTACAATTTAAAAATAAAAAATTTTTTTTAACTTAATTTATACACATATTTAAGCTCTTATAAAAAATCCTTTGTATTACTTTCCTTCTCAACTGTAAATGGCATTATGCAAAGGTTAATCACTCCTGGAAAGTGATAAAATTCATTTAATAAGAATTTGAAGGTGAATCAGTATCTTGCTAAAATAATATAGGAGAGTCAACGTGTTAATAAAGTGACCATCTTAATGACTTCATAAGGAGTTAACGAGCTAATCAAGAAACAAATTCAGAGGATACTTGGCAAATGAAATAATAAAATCAACTTCTTTTTGTTCAAAAATTTTCTGCAATTAGGGACATTTTTGGGGTGAGATAATTGTTTCATGTAAATGTGTGAAAACACATCCTTCATTCATAACGAAGTCTATTTTCAACCAGTATTTCTTCCAAGGATCGAAAGACCAAAATGAGTACCAACCAAACCTTCACAGGTGTCTCCGAAAGTTAGCACTGTTTACTTCTTCCTTCCCCTGATTCCCATGTTTTTCCTTTGGCAGAATATTTTAAGCGACCTGGCACCGAGCCCATGATCATTTTGGAAAATGTACATTGCGTTTACGTAACTAAAATGCTTCCAGTATCGAAGTACCAGATATCCAGTATCCATTACCGAAGTATGATAGGCAGATGTTGGGAGGATCCGATAATGTCGCGGGGGGCGAATTAGATTATGTAACAGCCGGACTGCATTTGTATGTTGCCTGGGGCAAGGAACAAGACGGGGAACAGCCCCTGCCACTCCCCTTTTTCCCTTCCCAAGCCGCGAAGGGAAGTCCTCGGAGCGAGGTGAAGGGGGTCGTGGGGGTGATGGTGGGCAGGTCGATTGGTGGTCTTCGAACGTCGCACGCAGAAAGTCATCGGTCGGTCTGAGTGTCTCCACCTAATGGTGTGGACGCAGGGCCTACGTGTGTCCTTACGGCGAGAGCAGGGTTAACCCTTCGGGACGCAGTCGGCCTGAGTGTCTCTACCTAAGGGTGTGGACGCAGGACCGATGGGTGTCTGCGCCACCATCCGCGATGGGCTGGTTCCTACCGAAGTCTCCTCCAAGTGAGCAACATACTGTGTTGTGAATATTTTGTACTGCTGTCAAAAGAGAATAAAACTCTCAAGCATCATTCGCCGTATCAATGAATCCGACCTGAGGATCGAACCCCGCGAACTTATGTCGCACGCGACCGCTCGCGCGTCACGACACATCTATCTTTTCGGGAAGTGGTTAAAAACAAAATTCTCCTCGACGCATTTCTTGCGGAAGACTTTCGCTCCGGCCTGCCATCGAACCTTGGATCGTTCTGGTATACTTATATATATACTATGATCGACTTCCGGGGGCTCCCGCATAACTAAGGCAACACGTTCGACTGTTCCGAGTTCTATTCCCGGTGAAGGCCTACGTGCGAAATTACCTCAGCTGTCGAAGTACTTTTAGCAATACTACTACCACTAGGACTTGTGGTAATTCACAACTGTGGTAAAAGAGCCTCGAAAAAAAGCTGCGATGGCCTTCAGACTGGAAGGGAGTTTGCGGATGCGCAACTTGTGAATGTTTATTTTTTGGTGGCCAGCGATATTTATAAGAGGAGGAGGGCTTGTCATTGGAGGCTCCCTCAATTTCCATATGAGAGACACGCTGACGATAACCTTCCTGCTCTTCTCCTAAACATATGAAGAGAACTCTTTCCATCGGATACAATCCCACACTGTGCTTCATTCGTGATTTTTCATTGGCAGATCGTCGCGCTGTGCATTCTTCAAGAGTGGACTACTCTCTCTTCCAGCTGTACGAGAAGTGAGTAAAAATCTTTCGGAATAAACCAAATATACCAGTTTCGGTTTCGCTTCGCCTAGCAAAGGTTCTAACCGGATATTTTCATTCCGATTCTTGAATTATCATATCCATTCGAAATTTGTTAATTAACCCTCAGATAGCCGCGACCAATTGTAAGATGATTAATTCTATTTCTTCATTTTTATTGCTTATAGCTTTTTAGTAGCTGTAGGGACAGGTATTAAAAAGACTTTCGCGCAAAAATTTTAAGTTTTATGCAAAACTTTTGATTATTACGATTTTTCTGGGAAGAAGACGAGCTAAACGAGCACAGGGAGTCTGTATTCATCCCTTTGGATTCGAGCATTTTCATTTAGACTGAGTTATTTCTGTAGAATATATATCTTTTATTAAAAGTTTTTTCATTGGAGCATTTGATGAGTTATCGGTAACCAATTTTTTGATCACCATAAATGTGTACGATTTCCTTCTGCATTGTGTATCCCCATATTTACAAATGAGGTAGACTGTTCGTAGCTTTCGCTCGAATTTTCAAAGCGTCAGACGTACGGTTTTATACGAGACTTCATTCCTGCAGTAAATGATATTTCCCTTTTTGGGCTTAAAATGGAGACGTGTCATCACATCCAGCTTCATTTATCAATCTGATTTTATATTATTTAGAGCTTTAACTCAAAAGGTTCTCAACATTGCGTCATTTATTCAATTGTATTATTTCTTGATTTCCGCAGAAGCTATTACGTCAAGATACGTTAACAGATGAATATTCCAGCACAAATAACATTGCGATCATACAATGGCACTATGGTATTGAAATACGAGAGAAGTTAAAAAATATCCCGAACATGAAGGTTTATAAAGATCCCGAAAGTTCTTAACCATTACCCTTAAACATGGAGAGGTTATAGGAAAATAACATTTCGTAGCTTTCGGTCGTATTTTCAAAGCGTCAGACGTACGGTCGCTTGATTTTTCAAGGCTGCAACCGAAGGTTATCCAAGTAAAGTACATGGGATGAATGCTCAGAAAGATATCGAATTTAGGCGTAGATAGAGACCTGCTTAAGACACTCAAAGCTCAGAAACTCATAGTGCCTATGTATTTGCAGCTTAGTTAAAAGTCAAGTCCTCGTGGTTTAGCATCAGATGTTGGCATTACATGTATAATATTTCTTTGATGTATCTAAATACAGCATAATTAAAACGACAAGTTAATGGGGCTACATAAAGCCCATAAGGATGCTAATGTTTCGTCGTCGTGTAGGCACCCGCACCAAGCTTAACAATGAAGTACCCTAAAGTAATTGCTGTAATTGTTGCGGTGTGTTCTAAAAAGGTAGAGTAGTTGCCAAAATTCTTTCCTTTCCTCAAAAAACATAAAAAATATAGCAGATAATTAGAAACACACGTTGAAAGTGTGTGGGAATAGTTTAGCAGAAGGTATGAATAAACTTAAGACTAATGTATACATTTAATATATACCTATAAGGCTGTATGTAAATTCTTACTTTTTTATAAAGTCAAATCCTCTAAAACTCTCATAGGATCTAGTTAAATAAAAAATAAGCATTCNACTTTTTTTTAAGTTAAATCCTCTAAATTTCTCATAGGATCTAGTTAAATAAAAAATAAGCATTCCTTTAGAAAGAAACTATTATAAGACTGAGATGTTAAAGGAAATATTTTCGAGTATTTTTTTTCACGGTCAGCTGCTTTTGCTGAATCATTTTCTCATTTTCGGCTTTTTTGTTCAAGAAAGATGTTCCATCTGCTTTTCACAGCTTAAAGATCTCTCTTTAGACAAATTCCAAAGTTTGTCGATAATCTTTTTAATCTTGACCATTTTTTCTCAAAAATATTCTGCTGTGGATAAACTCCCTTACGCACGATGCCTACCACAGAGCACCTGCTGTCAGCGGGTTCCCTCAGCCATTCAGTTCCCGTAACACTTGCTTTGTTTTCATTTTATTCACTGTTTTGGGTTTTCTCTTGCTCGCTTATCGTTTCCCAAACCTCTCTTCCACTGCCAATGTAAAAATTTTATATTAAACACTAAAAAACCCTCAGTATTTGAAATTTTGTGAGGAAGATCTGATCTCTCTCTTTCCATAGTTCGAAATATTTTCATAAATATCGCATCGTTGCACATTTTGCACGCTGTTTCTTTTATCGTCACTCTGCAGGCTGGCAGGGAGCGGGGCTTCGAAGAGTTCGGGAGAGAGCTTGATGCCGTGTGATATGCACTTTGGCATTGTAACTGATAACAGTCTTCCCACGGAAGCCTTTGTTAATCATATGTAAATTGTTCCGACATCAGAAAGCGAGGTACAAGGGTACTTCTAAGAAGTACTTCTTCCCTAATTTCATGATGTATTCGATTTCAATTCCATCCTTTATTTCAATCGGTTTTCCTCTCTTAAATGTGAAAAATTTTCTCGAATGTTTTGACGATTATATCGATTCTCTCAGACGATAACTACTCGGGCAGTTTATTGAATTTTCATCGCCTCTTTCACTTTACCTTGGGAATTGGTAGACTCCCACCGGAGATCGAACCCGGGACCACTCTCACTGAAATCGAACGCGTAACTCACATGGCTATCCGGGAGCGCGGAATCATTCAATTGAAGTTAGTCGGCTTCGAAACACTGTATCGAGTAGTTCTATTGAAGCGAGTTAGACGATGCAACCCTCAAGAGCTGACGCTCCTCTCCTCTTGACCGCGCGGAGAGTAAACAAGCAAAATAAGATTGGGTTCATTCGGATAGCCATGTGGTCCCTTGTTGAAGAGAAGCGAAAAAAAACGAATAGAACTATCGAATGAATTTATTCGGATAGAATTATTCGATTGAAACTATTCGGATAGAATCATTCGATTGAAATTATTCGGATAGAATTATTCGACTGAAATTATTCGGATAGAATCATTCGATTGAAGTTATTCGGTTTCAAAACACTTTATTCGAATAATTCGATTGAAGCGAACAATCGAATGTTTTTATTCATTTGTTCCCACCTCTAACAACTACGTATAGGGAGGAAGAAAAGCCACTTCGTTGTTTAGGCAAAAACGGGAACACGTGTTGAAGAAATTGAGCTAGATTATCAATCCTAGTCCGAAAAAAATGGTACTGATGCTTTTACAAAAACTGATAGCTTTTTACAAAAATGCTCTTTTGCCGGAAATAATAAATCCGCGAATATTTCGAAGTATGCCCATAAGAGAGCCTAGTAATGAAGTTATTTAATCAATAACTATAAATAACCGTTATTATCAGAGTATGAAGAAGTTTACTCAGAGGTTATCTACAAGATACCGTTTAGGTCGCACTGACGCGGACGGGTGATACATTTTTAACAGAGACGTCCTGTGGCGAAAACATGAGTTTGGTTTTCGCCTGTAATGCTGATTATGAAAGTGCAAGAGGCGTAGGAGTCCATGGACATTTATGATTAAAACAGCTGACGATCGAGCCCTCAAGTGCTTTTTTTGGACCTGTGAGTAAATATTTTAACATTTATTTATTAGGGAATAACAAGTGTGAAAAAAATAGCGACACGACTGGGACTCGAACCCAGGTCTCCCACTTTCATGGGGAACCCCACTCCCACTATCCGGGAGCACGGAATCATTCAATTGAAGTTAGTCGGCTTCGAAACACTGTATCGAGTAGTTCTATTGAAGCGAGTTAGAGGATGCAACCCTCAAGAGCTGACGCTCCTCTCCTCTTGACCGCGCGGAGAGTAAACAAGCAAAATAAGAATGGGTCCATTTCGATAGAAAGTGGGAGACCTGGGTTCGAGTCCCAGTCGTGTCGCTATTTTTTCACACTTGTTATTCCTTTGGGATTTCCGTAGGTTTTACAATCTACTAAGTTACCTTCCTTTCCTTTATCCATTTATTTATTATTAGAACTGCCTGTAGCAGCCATGTCAAACATTTCTCGACATTAGTCCCAATCCATGAATTACCAGGAGGCATAATGTCAACATCGTCATTACAATATGGGTTCGATCTTCGAGAGTCTCACAAAGTTCAGCCATAAGAAAGGCATCGCGGCTTACTTCAGAAATACATTTATATGATGCACTTCGATGTGAGGTAGATGACTGTATCTGTGGATATTAATAAAGAACGTGGTTTAGATAAGTAAACGGCTTTCAAAATTTCCAAATTGTTCCTGAGTTCGACCCCAGGTCGCTGTGTACGATCTTCCATTAGAAATGCATGGGGAGCTGGAACGGGGGAACTGTGCAACGCGAAATGTCAGGGACTTTCTGTAAACAGGGGCGGATTGATAATTAGGCACAATAGCCGCTAACTGAGGACCTCAATTACATGAGGTCTAAATAAGAATGTGTTTATGAACTCTCAAGAACGTAGTACAACTGATTTGTAACACCTGTTATTCTTACACCATGGGATTCATCCGCAAGGCTTTTCCGTGCTACGTAAAAACACCTTTCCTAAATCCTTAATGTTTTAATATTGCTATAGTGAAGCGACTAAGTTTTCTGTGGTATGTATCGTTATGCATTTCATAAAAAAAAATAATTTTTTCTATCATAATTCCTAGTGAAAGCCACTATCTGATCTTTGCGCTTGGGGCCTTTGATAGCTTATATCCTCCCCTTTCCGTAAAGTTTTTGTTAGCACCCATTTCGGTCTCAATACCTTCTTTGCTATTTTTGTTGGGCATACGGATCTCCTGAGGGCATTCTGCTCTATGAGGAAATCCAGTTTTTTGGGCTTATACGAGGAAAAGATTGGGCCCTTCGGGGCAAGGTTTCTGGATCGTGTTCAATGCGTTGACTACCCTTATAGGTGAGTAAACGCGACATAAGTAGTGATACATTTCAAGGGCTAAATTTGGGATCGTGTTCAGTCTATTTTGGGATCGTGTTCAATGCATTTACTCCTGGGACCTTAGCGACATAATCCGCTTTGCATTTCAAAGGCCAAATTTGGGGCCAACGAAGTACCCAAAATTTTGGGCCCTTTAGGTTTTGGAATGAGCTCCAAGATTATGTGATACGCAAATTTCTTCTGTGTTGAAGTCCTATACGGGAAAAGAAGTCGGGTATGTGTGGATATATTTCACCCAAATGCTTGCAGAATGCAAGGAGCTTTTACTCGATTTATATACATACTTTAATTCCTTGCAACAAGAACACCGAGTGTACCGAAGATGGACTGCTGTTGTCTCAACCAATTGCTGGTGCTGTTGGCCGCTGCATTGGCGATGGCGTTTTTCTGGTTTCTTCTACTTCCCGTTTATCACTGGCGAAGAAGAGGGTTGCCTAGCGCCCCAGCTGTGCCGCTCTTTGGAAGTTTAACGGACTCCTTCTTTCAGAAGGTTGCCATTGCTGATGACTACATACGAATATATAAAATGGGCGAGGGCTACAGGTAAGGTCACGAGAATATACATATTGTTTTGGGATATTATAAATAGATTTTGTGCCATTCATACTTAGGGTTGGGGGTATTTATGGTTAGATTCTTTTTAATTGTAGGATGAAATATGAATATCCTACAACGTCTATATCAATAGGATATAAAATTGTTTATCGAGCATTTTAGAGTGCATTTAAACACAACATTTATTTACGGAAAATTTCCTTCTGATACAGTCACCTAAACGTGATGTGATGTCATATTCTTCTTACAAGGGGAATAGTAGAGTAGTTTCTAACAGGGATTTGATGGAGACTTTTAGGATATGTTCCTTGCTCTAAAATAACACCTACTTCATCGACTTTTGACACCAGCGATCCTTTGTTTATGCAGAATTGGTATTTGAAAATCGGAGCTAGGCAACCACGCGATACATGTACGTTATTTATTTATTTGTACGATTGGACTACAGATAGGCTCCAGGCCAGGTGGTTGTCATCTTTGCAGGGGAAAAGGAAATACAATATCCTGCCTGGTATTCACTCTAGTCGGGAGGGAAACCCCCCAGAACCTCCCGAATGCAGTACCTCATACAATATATTGAAAATAGAAGCAATTGATACCTACGATTAATACAATATAATAAACACTTATAAAACTAAAAAAGAAAAAATAATAACAATAATACAAAATTACCCACACCATTANTATTAATTACATTAATTCTTACAAATTCTTACATTTCATTAATTTTTACAAATATTACAAGGGGAATAGTAGAGGTGTGTAACAGGGATTTGATGGACACTTTTAGGATATGTTCCTTGCTCTAAAATAACACCTACTTCATCGACTTTTGACACCAGTAATCCTTTGTTTATGCAGAATTGGCATTTGAAAATCGGAGTTCGGCAATCACGCGATACATGTATATTATTTATTTATTTGTACGATTGGACTACAGATAGGGTCCAGGCCAGGTGGTTGTCATCTTTGCAGGGGAAAAGGAAATGCAATACCCTGCCTGGTATTCACCCTAGTCGGGAGGGAAACCCCCCAGAACCTCCCGAAGGCAGTACGTCATAAATATAAAAGAAAATACAAGTAATTGATACCTACGATTAATACAATATAATAAACACTTATAAAACAAAAAAGAAAAAAAATAATAATACAAAATTACCCACACTATTACAAAGCAATTAAAATTAAACATCAAAGTCCACTATTAAAGTTTAAGATACAAAATGCTCGACTGTTAGGATAAAGCAACTTACATAACTAACTAATTATTGATAAAATTTATTTAACATCACACAACTCTTTTAATTCCATTCACAAATACATTGCCAGTCTGAGGAAAAGATTCAAACACTTCCCCAGGTAAATTGTTCCATTCTACTATTCCCCTATTTAGAAATGAATATTTACAGACATCCTTTTTTGTTTTAGAGTACCAACTTTATGATTGTGATAATTCCTTCCTAAATAATCCGGTTTCCGGAGTCTACTGTTTAATTCTTTCAATGAAGGCTTCCCTATCACGGTTTTATACATATTCCCTAACCTTTTGGTTTTACGTCTTGCTTCTAACTTTTCCCAACCAAGTTCCTTAATCATTTCATTGACACTATCCGTTTTCCCATATCTGCCCAAAACGAATCTTGCTGCGCGCCTCTGTACATTTTCGAGTTTACCCGTAAGACCTTTTTGATGTGGATNGTATTCGAAATTCTTCTATTTAGGACAGAAAACTAAAAAGTAAATTTTGAGTGCAGAACCCAGAAAAGGGTATTTTTCGAACCTCATTTAAAAATTTTAGATAGGTTGTTTTATAAATTTAATTCAGAATATGTGTTACTATATCTCAAAATCGGGTAGGTTAGTCTGGCCACCCTAGTAACAGTGTTGTTAAAAGAGCTTCGAACGTCAAAGGTGAACGCAGATGGCTGACAGGAACAAATTAAATTATATTTCTATCGTAATTATGAGTCATTGGTCATAATTGTCATAGCTAGGCTACGGAGACTTTAAACATCACAGTCAGATATGTGTTGAAGCAGCTTTACTAATGGAGAGAGTGAGAATGGGTTGAGGTTACATGGTTGGATGGATTACTCACTCAACCTCAACGTGAGTGGTTTATTGCGGGCTTCCGGTAGCGTTGGCCGGCTGTTAGAGGACACACCGAAGGCACTCTGCGAGCCTCAGTCCGTGTGGTAATAGGATCTGCCGGTGGGTTGCGGGTCTCCGTTAATGACACTGACTTGTCCGGTGGAGAAGAGTGATCTTCCACACCCAGTGAGCGAGTTGACAAAAGGAATTGGTCGTTCGCAGTCCTCGGGGACCGAGCAAGTAGGCATAAGGGAATGGGGGAAACATGCTACATAGCTCTATATGTACCGCTTTATATAAGGGTGATGGTGGGGATAACTTGTGAGGGAATTGGATCACGTGAACTCCACGATGGTGGGTCAAACGTACCATCCTGGCCGTTAGTTAACATATCTCATCAATAATTTTAGGTACTTCGGATTCCAGAAACTTCTCAGACCTTCCATCATGATAAGGGATCCGGAGCTGATGAAAGACATCCTAGTCAAAGATTTCCCCAGTTTCCACGACAACGACATCTTTGTGACTCCCCAGGAGGATCCTATGATGGGCCGCAGCATCTTCTTCATGCACGGCGAGCTCTGGAAGAGAACCCGCTCCAGCCTCAGTCCAGCCTTCTCTCCTGGGAGGATCAAGGCGATGATGCCTTTGATTGAGGAACTTTGCCAAGACCTTGTGGACTATCTTGACGAGCAAGGCGGAGACCAGCAAGAGCTGAAAGAGCTCTTCGTAAGCTTTACCACCAACGTGGTAGCCTCCTGCGCCTTCGGTATCAAGACGGATTCCTTGAGGAGGCCGGACGATGAATTTCGCACGATGGCGAACAAAATGGTTGCCCCCACTCCCATCCGAGGGCTGGCTCAGCTGTTGGTGCTAAACTTACCGTCTTTGGCGCGCTTGCTTCGTGTTAAGATGGTCCCGGATGATGTCGCGGATTTCTTCAGACAGGTGGTTAAGGATGTGTCCACAGCTAGGGATAAGAGTGGGCAAACCAGGAACGATTTCCTGAACCTGATGTTGCTGCTGAAGAATGCGGGGAAGCTGGGAGTCAGACCGGAGGAGGGAGTCAAGAAACCTGCCGAGGAAGCACTTGCGGAGGAGTTTGACGGAGAGAAAATAAGCTACGGTAAGAAAGGATATCTAGGAGCATGTATCTTCCCACAAAAAGAAGCTTGAGTTATGAGAAATGGTGACAACAATAATTTAGTCGCTGATATATCAATCAATATTTTATATCAAAATCCTTGATCAAAAATATTTGTGTCAGAAGCCCCCTATAAAATTTACTCAATTTACTGGCATTCTAAAGTTTATAAAATAACCCAGTCTTTTTGAGGAAGAGTATGACTCTAGTAACAACCTCAATGTCATCCCCAAGGACTTAGGCCAGATTTCCTCTAATCCTCTGCATATTGCGAGCCTCGTTGTACCTACCGCACTACAGTAGGAGGTGGCGGATATTGAGAGGGGAATTGCATTCCTCGCAGTGAGTTGGAGTCTTCTCTTCAGAAAAGAGATGTGTTAGCACACTGTTACCTATCCTGAGGCGTGTGAGAACAACCTCCTCTTCTGCAATGCCTGTTAGAGGACTGCCACAGGTTTATTATTTCCTCCTTCACTACTCTGAGTTTGTTTCCCACTGTTTTATGCCGTTCATCTTTTCACTGATATAGTGTTATCTTTCTCAGGGAGTTCTTCAGGTCATATCCTGGCTAACACGTAGTATCAGGATAGCCTTTCTTCCACTATTTGTATTACGACGAAGCACACACTATTAACTTCTATGTATGCTTTCGATTTCTCAGGAAAGTCAATATAGTCAAATATATATAGTCAAATAGTCAACCTTGTATTTTCTAAGTAATCTCAATGTGTAATTTTAGCATTTAAGTGTGTGTTCAAATGCATATGATATTAGTGAGTTTGTCATTTTAACCATTTTTTTTATTTTCAGGCTATATTTCTATTCCAGCTTTCTGTTACTAAATCTGTAAGTCATTACTCTGTGGTAATTGTCGATGTGGTAATTGTCGGACATCCCCGATGCACCGTGGGCTCTCGGACACACTGACACCTGGGCGTCACCTACTACCCTCCAGCCCACCTAAATTCCCAGAAGTCAGCTGCCCTCCCCAAAGGCACCTATAGAATCTGGTCCCCTCTTTGTAAAAACCTCCCTACGCCGTATAGCTGGGGCGACCTTTCGGAAACGTGTCACCGGCGCCTAAGTTATAACGCGGCCACAGGAATGACTGCATTCGCTACCCGTATCCCTTATTTCATCAGTTTCCCTTATTCTAATTCTTAAGTTATACCTCAGCTGCAGCACACTTCTCTTGTTCCCTTTATTTTTCCTTATTCTTGATTAGGCTGCAGCTGGTGAACTGATTGCACCGTTGTATCCAATTCTTCCGATAGAGAATAGGGTACACCCACAATGCCAAAGGTGCAAAGGGCAAAGGTGCGCCTGGAGAGGGCGCTGTAGCGTCCATCGGGGGCGTCCGACTTCTAGTATATAAGGGGTATATTTTGCCAAGAGAGGCATCCCTAGCTTCATTTCCTCGCCTGACTTTGGGTAACCGCGAGTCGACACCCTTGCCAGACCTGAGTACGCTCCGGGTCGACATCCCGCCTTCCTCTAACTTCGCTAATGTAAGTTATCGTGTAATTTGTTTAATAAATACCTATAAGCTGAAGCCAACCGTATTAATCATTTCGCTCCCCGTCGTAGCGTCACTACGACAACTCTCAGTAGGTTTGTGCAGGTTTTTCACACCCCCCTTCTTTGTGGGTGTTTTCCTGCTGTGGATATTTTTTTTCCTAGGCCTCACTTAGGTTTTTAAATCCACAACTAAATATTTCCAATTTTGTCCTAATTCGACTTAAGTTAATTTTTATTATCTATTTTTTAACTCTTTNTAAATTTTTAAAAATACTACTACGAATCGTAACCTAAAATTAATCGTAACCTAAAATTCCTAATTATTTTGGTTAAGAAGGATAACGCTGGTTCGAAATGAAATGCTTTTAACGCAACAACGGAAAATAAACTGGTTCTCTATCAGAACAAACGACATTGCTATGGAGTCGAGAGGAAACACGTTTCCCCTTTGAGTGATTAATTGGACCATCGTCCGGAACAATGAATTAGCAATGAACGTTTCAGATAAAAGCGGAAAGAGGAAAAATTTAGCACGCAAACTTTCCGATTTTTCTTCTCAACGCTTTCCGCAGGGACTTCTATTGCTGTTCCGCTGAAAAACTATCCTTGTAAAGCTAACTCGCTAATGATACGGTTATTGAAAATAGTCCGAAGATTATTTAGTGACTGTATGATTTACTACTTTCAAAGGTTTCTTTAGCGAACCAAACAAATAAAATGAAACAAGCTTAATAATCACACAGGAAACTTTATTAGTGACAAATTATAAGAAATCATTGACCATGATTTAAATCACCTGCTTGTCTTGATTTTTATTTATACATTTGGTTAGATATATAGAATGTAATAGAAACACATCATAGCTTGATTACTTTTAAGGATATTTCCGAAAAAGCAAGAATGCATACAATTTAAAGGCTCCAGGAGAGCAAAGTGGATAGCGCGTTCGCCTTAGGGGAAAGCGGTCTTGGGTTCAATTTCCGGTTGGAGCCAGTTTGTGCGAAATGACCATGGCTTTCAATGAACTTTAACAAAACTACTACATAAATTTTATTTAAAAGTTTGAGACATTAGAGTTTTCTAACACCAGATAGGCCTTTTGTTACACATAGTTGTCTATTTAGCCCTTAAACACTTTAACAGTTTCAGGGCTCCACCCGAGAAAAGTTCCATCCAAAAACTTTTTCCTAAGAGACAAGTCGCCAAAAGACAGCTCATTCAATAGACTTTTCATCCAGAGACACTACGTCCGAATTACTTTTCATCCAAGGATTACTAATCCAAGAATCGATTCACCCGTTTTGAATTAATGTTTCCAAATGGTACATTAGAAAGATTTGTTATTCGTATTTGAAATATTACTTGAAAAAACAACCTGAATGTTGTGAATTTTCGTCTTTTAATCTCATAGCTCACCCCGTCACGAACAACTTATTATTTTCCGAAATATACCAGTTTCGACACCAGGTCAATTACAGAGCCTGTAAAGTTCTTTTTTATCGCTCGCAGATCGTATTTCTTTTAATCAAATGAATTATGAACACCGACCACCTAAGCCAAATTTTGAAATACCATTTGGTAAACATTCACCTCTTGGGTAAAACATCTCTTGGATGAACCGACTCTTGGGTAAAAAATTCTCGGGTCAAAAGTCTTGGCCGTAATGTCTCTGGGAGAAAAGTCTCCTGGGAAGATCGTCTTGGGGTGAACTGCCTCATAGGTGAAACATTTCGTCAGCAACAAGAGACTTTGTACTTTAATGCTTAACGCACAACAGAATTCGATGTAAAGATTCTGTGGAGAAATGAGCCTGTTATCAGCGTCATGTTTTTCAACCATATCACGCCTTAGAATATCGATTTCATTGTCAATCATATCATATATTTGATTATGCTGAATCGGCCTTCTTGCACTCAAATTATACTTTTATGGTGGTGTAAGTTATATCGCAATATGCACCGTTATATAAGGTTTCATTGGTTATTTTTAACAACCTAATATGTGAAAATATCCCCTACAACCACATTGGTTAAAATAGTTTTTTGATCATTAATGTATTACTGTTCTAAAGCTGGTTAATATCTGCCCAAAGTTTTCATTGCAATCAATAGTGTACTCCAGAAATATGTCAATATCCACCGCCGATTAGATGGATATGATTGTCGAATAAGTCGGAATTTCATCTCAGTTGCCCGCTATCTAAGTTCTTTTATTTATTTATCTTTAATTTAAACTGCACCTTAGTCCAATTCCAATGATTTTTATCGACATTGTGTGCGATCAGTTTTTCTGCAATTGCTAAGGTTTGANTCTTTGTTTTCTTTTCAACACGAAATAACTTTGTTTTGAAGTTTGTGAAGCTTGAACATTGTTATTTCAAAAATTATTGTTATGGAGTTTCACATAGTATATCCATTCATCAATTCTAAATTAATGTCCAACTATTAATCTCCAACAATCAGTCTCTAACTAATAATCGCTCATAAATCTAATTGATCTCTAAATTGATAGCTAGAAACTGATCGCTAACAATTGACAATTTACCAGCAACTGTTGATATGCACATATTTGCTCTAGTCTATCCTGTTATGTACGGTATATAGCTGACACATACGCTATTCATCGATGAGCTATATACTGTGAGATAAATATTTTCCGAAATTCAAACTGCTTTTTCGTCTTTTCGATCCCTTTGTGAAACAGATGTCACCTTTCGATACGCCCTGTATGTCACACAGATGTTACCCATTGAGGAACTATCAAGCCTCGGTCACCGCCATTGCTATTGACTCTCAATTGAGAGCTGATTACCAGAGCAGAGGTTTTTAGAATAATACGTGCTTATGATATAAACTTTTGGTTGCCATGGTACCTATTCATACACATCCTATACAGCTGTATCTATTATGAATATCTTTGGACTCCTTTGCAGAATCTCTTCGCAAGTACCCACCAATACCTTTCATGACACGTATGTGTACCAAACGTTATCGCCTGCCGCCACCGAAAGAAGGCGTCTCCAAGGACGATGAAGGCTTCTGGGTGGAACCCGGTACACCTATCTCAGTGCCCTTNTAAAACTAATCGGAATTAGAATACAGAACAAAATTGTAAAGTGGTAGAAATTGAACTTGGCTTATCGCAGTATATTTATTTTAGAATCTTATACTGCTTAAGTATTTTGTGAGTTTTCTAGAAAGCTTCAAAAAAGCTTAGCAAAAAACTATATAATATCTAACTATTCTCACTCAACCTTGTAGAGGTTGAAATTAGGGGAAAAAACTGTGGAAGAGTATAATATTTTTCACACGATTCTGATTGACGATTATTCTGATATATAAGATAATCATCAGCTATTCATTAGCTATTCGGATTTAGGTCTCCCCAAGCATTTTCCAATTCTCTTTTTTTGGAACTTCTTGCTCCTAAGTTACCCCTAAGTGATTGATAATGGCTCTATTCCAGTCCAGGCAGGTCTTCTTCTTGGCCTCTTCATATCTTTTGGTGTCCAGTAAAGAACTGTTGATGTCCTACTTTTGTCGTTTTTCCTCCTCAGCTCTCCTGTCCGTAACCATTTCAGTGACTTTTACTTTAACTATTATGTTGGTCATTCTTGACATCAGCCTTACTCGGATATCGCGTTTAGCGACATTATTAGACAAAATTCACATATTTCTTACGCAAAAGAAAAGGCACTAGCTTATAAAGAGTAACCAATTAGAAAGAATGACGCAAAACCGTTTCTATTTGAATCGTCTTACAATTTGAGTCTAGTAGTCCACGCAGAGTTGATTGTCAAAGCCTAGGATGGCTTCAAGAATGGGATAAGCAGCATAATTCAATGGTAATAAGTTAAGAAGTTTGGTAATTTTCCACTGATTTTTATTTGAACGACCGGTTTTCGTAAGGAGTTCTTACATCTTCAGGTACAATTGTATAAATCTATTATTTCCTTTTTTATTAATTATTCTGTTTAAGTATGTTATGCACTTCATGGAATTTATATCAGAAGCATAAGTTAGACTTGAATACCACTACATTATTGTAGAAAGTCCTCTCGAGTTGTGAGACGGGTATTCTCTCGGGAAACACGTTTTGGCCGCTGACTGGATGGTCATCTTCAGAGTTCTGCGACACAAACAGAAAAGGACTCCGAGGCGACGGTCGCAACCTTCCCGACGGCTTTCCTCCGAATTATTCGGGGAAAGAATTAAGTATTTCTACACTTGTATACTAAATAAAAATCTGATAGTGCAATTGAAAAAGAAGTCATACAGCGAATGAATAAAAACTGCAAGAAACCTTCAACAGTTATCTCTTTATCATTTCCTGATTGTTTCCTTAAATTTTACTCCTTAGAAATTTCGTTTCCGCCGGTTGAATTATTTTCCTATACTCTTTGCAATCCCTATACAAGGTGCCATATAAAATAATAAATATAATAAATTACTTGAAAAAACAACCTGAATGTTGTGAATTTTCGTCTTTTAATCTCATAGCTCACCCCGTCACGAACAACTTATTATTTTCCGAAATATACNCTCTCTTGAATGTTTTTCCATACCTACTATCAACAGTTACTAATTGGTAAAAGGAGCTAATTTTTGTAAAAGAAATTTCATTTTTTATTTCTGACGAATCTTATCTCGAGATATCAAGACCAGTGATATTTTAAAATGAAGATAAACATCAATATTAATAATATATAATAAATTTACAACTAAGAAGAGTTTGTAAAAAATTTCAAAACAACTTCACCATTACTTCAAAATTCTTGCGGAACATAAATGTGAGAGTAAATGTGGAACGAATCGCACCAGGCGCGTTACTAAGGGTTTTAGCCTCACTTTAGATTCCCCTCATATTTCTTTACAAACCTAACTATTGCTCAAATATTTTCTTATTGAATGTATGGAGACTCCCGTTAAAGAACTACTACTTTAGAATGAAAATTATTTTGATCGATTTATTACTCATTGGTTTCAACATTCAATCTACTATTTGTTATATTCATTGAGGTGAGCCCAAAGAAAGCTTTGTGTTCGGGTCTTTGACCGTGAACAAAAAGTTAAAGAATATTGGAATAATACAAACAAATGTTAAAAAATATCAGTTATCAGATTCGGAAATTGCAATGATTTTATGAAACAGCTTCAAAGATGTTTCATAAAAACCAACTTTGCTAACTCTTTTCTTTTCTAGCCATACCACTTTATTAACAACGTATGTAAACTAATTTCTCAACTTTGGATGTTATGAATCCGGTACAGTGGTACCTAAACTAAGATCCGTCGGCTGAATCCGGGCAGTCGAAAATGTTTAACTTACGTCATTAATTAATTAACTTATTTATTTAAAATAAACACATAAACAGCACAAGGCTTTTACAATCATCATTGGACTACAGGAATTCTATAAATGACTCATCATACTTAACTAGCTTTCGCTGATTTCAAACCAAATGAACTTGCTATGGTAAGTACAACGTAGTCAAAAAAAGAACATCTATCGGAAAGTTTACTATATTCTTGAAATACATGTTAAGTGCTTTGGACCCCCGATGTTTGAGTATAATGCTATTTGGCATGCTTAGCAAAAGATTTGGGCGCTACTTCTATAGGCCAACGCAATTTTCCACGGGAGTAACATTCAACCGAATTATTTCCTAAATACGACCACGTGCTTTGTTGGACTCTCTCTCTCATATTGCCGTGATTTCCCTGCAATCCTAATTTTCAACTCGTTGATTACAGAAATCTGGGTGTCATAACCTTCATCCGCTGATATCTGTTTTCAACTCAAGTGGGCGTGTATCACAGGAAGCTGTGGTTACGTTCCTTTTTATAACATGTATTGTGAGCGGTCAAAGTAGTTTCCCAGATTGCGTGGAAAACTTCCACGTGACAATGTTACACAATGTGAACTAAATAATCAAAGTTCAAGATTTATACCCAAATCGAGAATAATGTATTAAGGACTGAAGCACCAAGTTTTACTCCAGTGCTATTAAATATGTTTAGAAAACCTTTGCTGTATACCATTGGTGCAATATAAACAGAATAAATTTAAAAAGGAGACCCTGTCAATATAATCTTAAACATCTTAATCCCAGCAATTTTGCAAATGCTGATCGAGGGAAAGCTTTGAATTTGGATTACGACAGTCTCTTGCCTTTCATGTAAGTCTCTGAAGGGAAAATTATATTACATTGATATCAATTACATCTTTAAATGCTGTTTCCTATTAGAATCGAAAACATCGGGGAAAAAATGAAAATTTCTTCACTTCAGTTTCTACGTACAGACTGTGGTACATGTTTAAAGTTCCACAGCCAAACTGGTAAATAAATTTAAGGAATAAGAATATTGTTCTGGAGACGAATGACGACCGAGATTCATCCGAGGCGATCGCGTACCGAGACCGTGTTACTCGACGAAAGCATTTTTTTAACGGGACTGCGAAATTGTGGACGATCTCTTTTTTAATGCGCAGCAATAATTTCAGCAGGCAGATGGAGAAAGCCCGCCGAGTCATGAAACAAAACGAAACAGCCCCGGCCGCATTCCGGCGAGGGAGATTTTTCAACTGCGTATTAAAACAAATGTCATTCATCTCTTCTTCCTCCCGGAAAGGTATCCATTTCCGCGATCTTAATGCTCGAAAGCGAATGCCTTTTCCCGGAGCGTTAGCAACCAGTTCAATGAAATGCTGCACGGAACGCTATTCCTCCCTCGCAGGTCTTTTTTTAATTGAATCGCCTGGGGATCAATGCCAAGTGCACGCCATTCCGCCGCAATGGAAGTTTATTTTTACCGCGCACTCCGAATTGCGATTGAGGCGAGGCGAGAGAAGGCCCTGTTCCGGAATCCTAAAACACTCTTTCAGAGTCGACGCCTCTTGTATATCGCGAAACAAAGAGCGAAGACATTTGCATTTCAAGCGCTAAGGCACTATCTCGTATACCACTCTCGTGTTAATTCCTAAAAATTCCGGTTTTAAAAGATACCACAGAGTCAGTCGTTTCTCGAATACATTTTAATTTTATTCGCAATTCAAATACGCATTCTAACAACTGTACTTTTTCCCTATATGTCAATTCAACTGCTCTGTTACACCAAAATTGATCTCTCTTGAAAAATAATTAAATGACTATATATCCTTTTCACATGGGGTATGTTTACGTTGGATCCAATGATAGGAGAAAATGCAACCTGAAGCTTAAACAAGTCCCTGAAGATAAAGATTATCACGTGGGAACAAAACAGAAACACTTGTGTTTAATTAAATTAAATTAGTGCCTCTGAATGTTTTATTTTCTATAGCCAGCAATAAATTCAGGAAGAAAAGGGAACAATCCACATGCAGAGCAGAAAATTGGTTGCGAAACGCAGCCGGGGAAGTTATGTTTTTTTTTTAGATTTTACTTAAAGCAAGAGAGTATATTTTAATGAAATTTACTCATTTTACGAATTTCGAACTAATTAAGCATCTAAAAGATAAAATTTTTTCGAATTATTAAAATGCAAGAAATTGAACAATTTATGACTAAAAATTGGAAAGGAATGAGAAGGATCAATAAAGGTTTCTGGTCTTACGACTTCAAATATATGCTTCAGCAACATTTTGAGCAATAAATGCTGTTTATTAATTTTGCATGAGATCGCCAAAGCGTACGCATATTTTTCATAGTAAATTCGAGGCGAACCTCAAAAACAAGTAAGCGTGCACATCATTATCGTCTCTGGTTCGGCAAACCATCCGCTGTCGATATGTCGGACAACTTCAATATTCAACGACAAAGAAGATGATTATCAATGATCTTAGTCAACGGTGTGATGATATCGGTATGCCTAACTCGTAACGGAACCCTCTAGTAGATAAATATACTCGGGCAGTGGTATGCTCCCCGGTCACTGAGCCCGACGATGGTCCAGGTACAGATACCCCGCGTAGGAAACAGGAGACGGAAAGATGAAAAGGCGTGAAAAGGGATCATGGTAGGAACAAACGGAAAGGGAGAATATGTCAGAGACGAGAAGGGCTACGTGGATGGGATTATGACGAAAAAGGCGCGATGAATGCGTACAAGGGATTAGAGAGAGGGAATTATGGGAGAGGATCGAAAAACATAAAGGGAATGCGTGATCGAGTCGGTGGTGGATAAGCGGTTGAGAGAGAAGACANTTTCAGGATTTCATGCTTTAGTAATTTCTAGGCACATGCTTTTATATTGTAATTCGACTTTCCTAACCCCTTTTTATAGTAATTTCAATTGACATCAAAACCCAATGACTACAACATCATCATGAATAAATGAATGTCCTTATACTGGAATAATGAGATCAAGAAGTCAGCTTTTCCGTCTAAACCAATATTAATAGATCTCAAGAGAAAATTAGAACAGGGCTGGAGTGAAAAATAAGGGGTTAAGTGGTCGTAAAGTACCACAGTGATACTTATAAAAATCTATACTCTGTGGGAAAACATCCACTTCGAAGGGGTTGTGAAAATTTTTCGCAAAACTATGGACGTTAATAACTTAAGTATATTAATGCAGAAATCCGTCAAAAGGGGCCGAAAATACAATACATTAAACTTATTTAGTATAATACTTACGAATACAGAACACTATGAATAGTTAATTATGTTCGGTTAAAGTTTTCAAAACAAGAATATTAAATGTAGGCGATATGAAACAACAAAACCAAGTAAATATAAGTAGCGATAAACATAAAAAGAAATTGAATAGAGTTTCATTCAATAATGGCACAACAACAACCAAATTTTTAAATGAAAAATATAAATTTTAAAGAAATGAAGAGTAATTAAAATTTAAAAAATAAAAAATGTAATGGAGAAAAGAAATGTTACGACGCAAAGGTAAATTGTAATACAGAATTATTTTCCATTTAAACGAATAATATTTAAATATGGATAACATGTTTTTATATTGATTTTGCAGAACATTTTCTAACTCTGGAGGCGTAGCTAATTCCATTGCATTCCATACAGAAATATTTATATTTCACATTAATACATATTTTAGTGTTGCTTTACCATCTGAAACATGCTACTATGTCTGATACACGCTGTTATATTTAACGTTAAACTGATTATTGCTACGAAAATATATCTTCTCAATAAAGGTTTAGTAGAGAAAGGCAAGATTCTCAAGCAAACCGCAAAGATCTTTCTCGAAATCACCCAGTTGGATTAGATATACGGCACATCCGCAATCCCACACGTGCCATCGTTCCCTGGCAATGTAACATTCTTGCACTTCGTTGAGCAATCCCAAATATACGCAATTCCTTTGATAAATGATCGTATAAAAGGAAGGTTGCTGAGGCTCAATTGTTCGCCGGGGTTTGTCGAGGAATAAGGGATTATTCGATCAGTTCGTGTGGTGAGGGAGTCCAGGTAGAGAAAGTCAGCAATGGCGTCACAGGAACTTAAGAGGCTGTACCAATCACAGCTTCTCTATCTTCTCGAGAGACCTGCTGAGCCTGTTTTCGTACCAAAGGGGTCCCAGAGAGCCGTATTCCAAGTGCCTCATGCTGAATTCTTGGTGAGATTAACTCTACCATTTCTCTTCTAATCATACGTTAAGAGGTAGTACCCCTTTTGGAACTTTAACATGGAGAAAAAATTTTCGAAGACATTCACCATGAACAAGACGCTTGTATCGGTGTGATTTGAAGTGAATTTTTTTACGTATAATCATTTCAACGAAGATTTACTTTACTTGGATGCACATAATCTTAGTGTATAGGATAGGAGGTGAATATGAAGTCGAAGCACTATTTCCTCAATTTATTCTGTAGTTGTACTGTTAAAAGTGCTTCGACAGCTTAGGTCTTCGTACGTAGACTCCCCCGGAAATCGAACCCGGGACCTCTTCCGCCGAAGTCGAACGCGTTGCCCACTTGGCTATCCGGGAGCCCAGACTTAGTCAGCGAACGGTCGGTTTGGAATCGTCATCCTCGAGTAAAAAATGGAGATGAACTGTCAACCGGTTGTATGCTGTACAGATTTTGGAAATAGCTCTCCTTAGTAATTTCATATTATAAGTTTAAAACAACAACTTCTTTCGCTTTTTTGGTTAATTAATTAAATTTATGTTAATTTTAGTTTCATTTATTATCTATTTATAATAATTTTTAGAGTATATTGAATTTAAAGGAAAAGATTTTCATAGCGTGCGAAGTTAACTATTTGTGCTTTGATGCTATCATGTGGAATACATCAAAAAACTTGTCCTGTAATCTTTTTAGCATAAGAGTTTAAGTCTACTTTCAGCTTTTTCATGTTCAAATCTTAGCTTGAATTTCTGATACAATAGTTATCTCAGAATGTAACAAATCTGCTCCTTCGTCGCAACAAGGCTTCAAAATAAGGGTGTATTTCTTTTCTACATATTTTAGTGTTGGCACTCTCCTAATATATCCTGATTTTGTTCTCAGCCTAGCAGATACCAACCGATAGCTCAGAAGCTGGAGCAAAGGTATGGACCTGAGGCAGGTGTCAGAGTCCCAATTCAAGACATCCAGATTCCAGATGTATTGTATTCTACACAGCTCTCGAGGAGAGATAACTTCAGCTTGTTCAACCCATTCCACAGAGAGATGTCTTCGAGGCTCATCGACCTCTTCATGAGTAAATAAGACTTACAAATTCTCGTGCCAACCACACATGCACACATAATCTCTTTTTGCTCCCATGAAAACTCCTAAAAATTGAGTGAGAGTATAATCGTAATTTTCCCTAAAGAGTTCTAATTTTTTTCGCGAATATTAAAGAAGATCACTTTAACCTCTGTAAAGTTGGGTCTATCATTACATTTCCTTTGAAAACTGCTTCTTATTTTTCTATAAATAAAATGAATTAAGTTATTTAATGTGAAACAAGGTTAACTGAGGATATTTAAAGGTTTGCTGAATATGTTTATATTGCTACGAATGCTTTATCTCCAAAGAAAATTTTCACGTAAATAAAAACCTTTTTTTTTCACCCGAACTATGTTGGGTATTGAACGTATGTTATAGGTTACTGTATACTGTAGGTACTAGTATTTTATAGGTTAGATGGAGGGAGATTCCTTATAGTCTCAATCTGCCAATATGAAAAATGTGTTAATATGATTTGTATACAAATATATTCACTTTGAATGCCTTAAAATCATTGCTAACCGTTGCTTACACACACACAATGCCTGTAATGAATGTTTTAATATATTTCAGGCATGGAGTCCTACGATGATTTCCTATCAGCCTGCGTGTACTGTCGTGACAGAATGAATCCGTACATGTACGTATACGCATTGTCGGTTGCTGTGCTTCACCGACAGGACACCAGGGGCATACAGCTTCCACCTCTGGCACAGATATTCCCACATAAGTTCATCGACGGTGCGGTCTTTTCCATGGCGAGGGAAGATGCCTATCTCCTCACCGAAGACGAAAGGGTAAATATCCTTTGTATACCATCACTATCTGTTGTATATTAGGTTTAAAACGACCAGTCATCGGATATCTATCGCAGTGCATTTTGAACGTCATCAAGGTAACAATATCCGTTGAAACTTTCCGCTGAACCATTAAACAGCGCTGAACCGATCTTTCATGCTGTCCAGAAACAGGTATTATATTTGTCTCCCAATTTGGGTTATTTAACCTCGATAAGTTCCGCAGAAAAGCTGTACAAATCGAAATCGTAAAAAAGGAGACATTTATAATAAAATAAGAGGATAGAATCATAAAAGAAGGGTGCAAGATAAAGAACTTAATTTTATTAATACATTTAAAATAATATGACCTCAACTAGTGGAAAACTAAAGCGGTTTGAAAAATCAATAACAGAAAAGATACGATAATAATATTCGTTACTGCCTTCATCATCTGCTTTTATTATTTTCATCTTAATAAGGACGTCATCGTCGCCGTTGATTGCTCCGAAAATAATTCCCGTTTACTTTCTACTGGCGTTACAAATTGAGGAAAGAGCGCTTCACCAGATGCAAACTAGTTTATAAACCCAATAGCCAAAATGTTTATGCACTCATGCTCTGTGGTGGGGATAGTGGTAAATTGCGGCTCTTTGCTCTCTTGAATGTTTTTCCATACCTACTATCAACAGTTACTAATTGGTAAAAGGAGCTAATTTTTGTAAAAGAAATTTCATTTTTTATTTCTGACGAATCTTATCTCGAGATATCAAGACCAGTGATATTTTAAAATGAAGATAAACATCAATATTTTCTCTTTCCTTCTAAAATATGTTAAATAAAACTGAAAATTTCCGCCTTCCATAGTATTTTGGAAATCCATTCTCAATAGAAAACGATTATCCAAAAAGGAGCAAGCTTTCTCCATCATCTAGGGAAAGAACAAAGTTTTTACAGTATTTGAGAGCTCTTAGTGTCTTATCCTATTCAAATATACGCTAATGATATTGCTTCCTCTTGCAGTAGCAAGCATAACACTTCTCCTTTCTCTCGTGCAGTAACAACTCGAACGTAAAAAGAATCTCGCGCGGTTAAATTTTCTCTTACACGTGGTTATTTTTATTTTCATTGAAATAGCATGAATCGACAATAATTTGATGTATGCATCATTAATCATAAATTAGCGCTGAAATTAATTTATTGCTGTTTTTAATACTTTGAGATTCCAGCATAATCTGGCTCGCTGCGGGTTGAAGTTTGGCCACCTTTGCTTTATAGTTAACCAACACAACTTGGAAGAAGGGAAGGGTCGCAAAAATTTGGCAAAAAGAGATCTCGGGCCAAAAAGAATTTTCGGTAACTTGAAGTTATTTAAAAAGTAACAAAGAATAGCAATTTGAATCAAATCAATCGACAAAGCCGTAATTATGCGAAAATCCATGCATGGCAGTATGAAAGAGATAACTTTGCCAAGTTGTTTCCTTCACACTTCATAATATTTGTTTGAACGTAAAACAATAATAAATAATTAGTATAGCACCTCAAATTTATTTCATTGACTAGATTTTTTATTTGGAATAAAATGAAGACGATATTTTTAGGTTGCGTCGATAAGAACCTATTCTAGATTACTGCAATTCGTTCTAAGTTAATGTAATCATAAATTTTTGTAAACAAGATTAATTTCCAAATCTCATCGCGGACCGCAGTGGGAAATCTAAGAGGCTAAATAAGATCCCGGGCCTCATGTGGTCCGCGGGCCGTATTTACTGCGGGCCCGTCTCTCTAATAATCAGCATGCCGCATCACACGTACGCATCGTTGGTAGCCAGCTTTAAAGGCGGCCTTCAAATTTGGATGATGACGATTATCACGACTAATTTAAGCGCAAACGTCAACATTCCGAAGACAATTCTCTCACAAATAAACGTTTTTAAAGGTTCGATCAAAAGTCATTTATTTTATCCCAGCAAATCCTCGTAATTCCTCCGGATTTCACGGGAACTGACTTGGAGGAGGAACACCGAGTGGCCTACTTCCGGGAGGACATCGGAGTAAACTTACATCACTGGCACTGGCATCTGGTCTATCCATTCCAAGGTCCGCTGGAAATAGTCAACAAGGATCGAAGAGGAGAACTGTTCTATTACATGCACCAACAGATCATGGCGAGGTAAAGTCTGAAATAACTATGTGATGATCTCGCCCAAGTAATTGCGTAATTTGTTTACTAGCGTTATTAGTGAAAGTGCTGAATTTTACGCGTGCTCTGTCGATGAATATGCGTCGAGAAGACTCAAATCCAGGACTTTTACGTGAAAGAAAATAAGTAACATTTAATAGACGACGAATTTACGAGTAAATCATTTAATGACTAATTTTTCCAAGCTCAAATTTGTAGAATAGAGCCATACTAAAGAAGAAAAAAAACTTAGTAATTTCCATCGAATATAATATATTTCACGCAACTAGTTTCATCTGCAAGTAGACATTTCCTAATTTAATAACCTTTAATCGGAGCTTCCGATTCCGTAGCATTACCGTCATTGAAGGAGTCATACAAAGAGCAAATCTACTTCACATTATTCCTCACATAAATGAAACCGTTTCATTTCCTTTCATTTATGCAGGTATAATTTCGAGAGGCTAAGCAATCAACTGGGACGCACGTCTCGCTTCAACCTGCGACAACCAATCCAAGAAGGATATTTCCCTAAATTGAACCATACGAATGCCAGTCGAGTATGGGCTGGTCGCCATTCTGGAGCTCAACTGAGGGTGACTTTTGCAATTTATTTTACTTTCTTGAAAAAGTAATGGGAAATATGCATATTAATTTCATGATTTTTCACTAATTTATTTATAAGCTATATAAGATATAATCTTTGTCGTTCCCCATAAATGACGTTTCCCTATTAATAAATATGGCCCTAACGAATGTTTTTACATAGGAACATCAGAGCAAACATGATTCCATGTTTGCAAAACTTTTCTGGTATCCAGATCATATTCAGACTCTCATCTTTTCATCTAATCCTCGTACTACGGGCTACTTTGAGTTTAATACCATTGTTTCATGTGATTTTTTCACAGCGTTGCGCATGTTATTGCAATAATTCTCAACCTCTTCTATCTCTGAGTCTTTTCTCATATTTTTGCACTCTCTCGGACTCCCTTTCTGTAATTGATTTATTATTTGGAGTAGTGTATGTGCAGGAATGTAAGGCTTGCTAATAAATTGCAAACCCCATTCAACTGTTTATTTGAATCACGGAATCACTTAGTATTTTTCATCTCGCTAATTCCGAAAGTGTGTGCGGGTTATCTTAAGCTAAACCAGCGGAACCCTTTACTGTATCCCGAGAAGTACGTGGACCACCGATTAAGAATTACTCTTTTTCCTGAGTTAAAACATGCCAATACGATTAACTCATTTTTAACATCTCATTTAAGCTTCAAGGGGATAATAATGAAGTCATAATTTAACCAATAAAAAATTGACGGTTGTATGATGAAAATTATTATATATAAGATTTGGTTACAACTGTACATAAAATTAAATCCCTTTCACTAAATACATGAAGACAAACACTTAAAATTACTTATCCAATTCTACAGGATATTAACCGTGAAGATGAGCGACTGAGATTCGCCATCCAGGACATGGAAGCTTTTAGAGAACGGATAATGGAGGCTATCCATAGAGGAAGTGTTACCGACGTAAGTCTTTCTTCATTTGTTTTAAGATCATAAAAACATGGATGCATTTAAGAATCTTATTCCTCTCGATTGGTTAATGTGTAGGATTACCTACATAACATATTTCATATTCAATAATAACAAAGTTATGATACGCCATATAATGTTATAACATAATCCTTCATATTTTATGACTAACTCCTACTATTCTTCACTACATGATAATTCTCATCCGTAATCATTCGTCTTTTTGGGGAAGAATGGAGACAAATGTTTCCCTTTAATTGGTTTGATTCAGTTTTGTTCATGGCTGTGATAAAACAAAAGCTACTGAGGAATGAGTGATGAGCATAAATTGAATTTACTTGGTCTCTACTTGGGTGCAATGAAACGTTTTATTCTTAAGGTAAATATGTTAAGATTACACGCGTTTTTGCTCGTAGCATCCTGGCTCCGTGAAGAAAGCACGGGGAAAATACTTCTCACCTTAGTAATCTTCATTACCTCCTCCGGACTTTCGTTAGTAAATGGTGAAGGGTTTGACTACCTGAGCGCTTATGCTCCATCACATTTTGCTCGCCGTGCCAAACAGTTACACTATCAACTTAACACTGGTCGAGACACTTAACTGCAGGAATTCATTTGGTTGACGAGTTCCTTTAGGCTCAATTGAAGGTGATGACAACACATAGATGACTCGAACTAATAATGCATTATACTTGCATTTATAGCCGCAGGGACAAGTAATTCCATTGGACGAAGAGAGAGGCATTGACATCTTGGGCAACATCATAGAATCCAGCATTTTGAACGTGAATCCAGTTATGTATGGAAACTTGCACAACATGGGCCATCTTGCCATTGCTTACGTCCATGATCCTGACGGCAGACACATGGTATGAGAAAGTGTTGGGGTTATTATTACACGTTCTTAAGTTAATTCTGACGATCAAAATCGCTTAATAATTTAAAATTTACGATACAAATTTTAGGAGACCTTCAGTGTAATGGGAGATGCCACTACTGCAATGAGAGATCCAGTTTTCTATACATGGCATGCCTACATAGATGAAATCTTCCAGACTCACAAGAATTTGCTACCTCGGTACTCACCTGCTCAGGTAATCAATTTACATTTGCACGCATCTTTAACCATCAATGGCCATCATTGTGATATACTATTCACTACTTTAAGTTGTGATTAGCCAGGGGTTTACAAAGCTTTTGTGGTGCAAGGTGTTACAAGAAAAAAAAAACGATATTTACGAAAACCTTTAAACCTATCCTTCAAACTTATACGTACGTGGATGGTATTCAAGTGAGGAGGGTATTAACGTGCAATTTCTCCGTAATATAATACTAGATATTTACTTCCGTATTCTAGCTCGACTACCAAGGAATCAGGGTCACCAATGTTGAAGTTGTAACTACTGGAGGACGTAGAAACGAATTGGATACCTTCTGGCAGCAGCAAGACATGGACATCTCAAGAGGACTTGACTTTGTACCCAGAACTCCTATTTTCATTAGATTCACTCACCTCCAGCACACTTCTTTCCTATACAGAATTCAGGTAGTCAGACTCCTATTTCTTAAAACCACTTCCCGGGATTTTGAATTATATGGCAGTAGGAAATAACCTTTTTATAGTCTTTATTAATCGATTAAATATTAATTTAAGGTGGAAAACACTACCAAGTCAACAGTGGAAGGAACGGTGAGAATCTTTTTGGCACCAAAATTCAACGAAAGAGGCAAGCGCATGCTCCTCCGCGATCAGAGACATCTCTTCATAGAAATGGATAAGTTTCAAGTCAAAAGTAAGTCATACCATTTTCTCCTCATTTTCTTTAGTTACAAGCTTACTTATATAGAGATTTGTGGTAGTAGTTTTAAAAGCGTTTCGACAGCTGAGGTCATCCCCTCCCCCACCAGGGGGACCTACACATGTATTCGCACGTATTGGCACAGCAGGATTCGTACCCGAGACCCTTTTCATCAGAGGCGAATGCGGTACCCACTTGGCTATCCGGGAGCTCCTCTATAGACATTTATTAAGTTAAAACACAAGGCACTTCTTTATTGTACATCTAGGTTATCTTTATCGACCCTGAAAGTGAAACCTGTGTTTATGTCTATCTATATCTATGTAAGTATCCTGCGTGCTGCCCTTCGGTTTGTGGCAGGTTACAAAATCAGAGCTATAAATGTTTTTCTTAACACCTAATTTTAAATCTTCACCCACACCTGAAACTCTGGAAAATATTCAGATGTATACCACAGAAATTTAAACAATTCGGCAATGGCCCCAAAGTATGTCGCTTGTAACGTTTCAAATCAAAATTTTTAGCCTCTCAATTGTTCATAAGTTAATGATTATATAAATCATATAAATAAATATAAAGCACGCTACAGCTATAGGAACTAGCTCAAATTCTTGGTATTTACTCCACATTAAAATGTCACATGTGTTTGTTGCTGTACAATATTCTCGCCAACAGTTAGAAGCAATCCGAGAAGAAATATGATTGAACGTGAATCGACCAGCTCCTCCGTAACCATCCCCTTCGTTAGAACCTTTGAAGACCTCGAGGGCAATCCTGGAGGACCTCCGGAGATGGAGCCGTTTAACTACTGCGGCTGTGGATGGCCTGATCACCTTCTGGTTCCGAGGGGCACTCCGGAAGGATTTCCGTGCCAACTGTTCGTCATGATTTCAAATGTAGTGGATGATGTGGTGAGAACTACGAATTCATCAAGTTTAGCTTTGCATAACCACAGTCTTAAAGACAGTCTTAGGGAGAAATTATATCCGTATGTAAGAGGTGTAGCTTAAAAGATTCCAAGGTATTTTTATATTTGCACACGATTAACATTAAGACGGACTCGATTGTTGTTACTAATAATGAAGATAACAATCACGGTCTCCCTTACTTAGTAGTTGGTTATGTTATAACGATCCCTTCTACTTTTAAACCTCTGTTGAATCATCATCAATATCAGCATAACTAAAGGCCTTGTTTTTGCAGCCAGTTGACCATAATTTCCAGCTCGCTCCCATGTTATACGTATCGTTCAATTAATGATGAGTTTCTTTAAAAATTCCGTCACGTTTGGCCATTTTGCTGCATTGGGTCAACCGGCTATGTTTTGCAGTTTTGGTGAACTTGATATTAATTGAAAACCTGTCGATTTTAACGTTACCACATTTGCGCGACTTACTGATTAATGTAGAGAACGGTTCTTTTGCGAATGGACTAAATGACACATAATAAACGTGAGATTTTAATAAACGGAACATTAGTTGGGAGAGAGGGAATATTACGTAATTTTTTATCACCTCATCCCATATGCTAAAATTCACGATTAATTTTACGTAATATTTGCAAAATCTGTTGATATTTACGGTCCATCCATCGATTTACCCGTTCCTAACGATGGTACGTACTGGTAAATTTACAATTAATGTATTCTGTAAACATTCATTAATTCGCTTTATAATTTCCAAATTCCTCCTCCATTATTCTCCGAGTCGCATCTTCACACCACACCACCACTTTTACGATAATTTCATCGTTTTATATTCATTTCGAAGAATACGATTTCGAAATACGTCATTAAAAAATTGATTATAAACTCCGATTTTATATTTTTAATTCTATTCACCCTTCATAAGGTTGATGAACCCAATCCTGCAACTGGGAAAGATTCTGACGCCTCCAGTTACTGTGGATTACGCAACAGAAGGTATCCCGATCGCAGATCAATGGGCTTCCCGTTCGATCGCGACCCACCTTATGGGGTGAACAACATCGAGCAATTCCTCACTCCCAACATGTTCGTGACGGACGTCCACATCTTCTACAACAACCACACCGAGCCACCGAAGAACAACTCCATAGGCAATTAAAGTAACCGGCGATAATGTTTTAACAGACCGTTAAAATATCCATAGAGATATTCACCGATGATGAAGCATGACAATATCCGTGAAATTGGTCATATGTAATTTTGTTTCAGAAGGAAGACCGCATTTAATGAATCTTGAAAGTACCAAAATATGAAAATGTACGGGAAATTTATTTGTAATTCATATTTATATGTTATGGTAAATCTTCATAGTATCTTTTATACATAAAACCCATATAGAAACAAGGGTGATAAATGATTTTATATTACTGTTTCAACTTTGAATTTGGTGTCATAGTTGTAGTAGTTGATGGAGCAACAACGCTGTGTTACATTTCCGTACCGACTTTATATTTCATGGCTTGAATCTTGTAGTTGATTAAAGTTTAATGACCGCGGAATTATTGTTCATCAAGATGATATATTGTGATGATGATTGTCAATAAAAATACACAGAGCATTCTAAATTTATACTTAATTTCTATACTTTACTCAACTTTCCCATTTTGGGCTACAATCTCAGATCTTCATGGATTACTGAAGAATAGAATTAGTTTTATTGGTGCCTCAACAGCTAAGATCATTCGCACCAACGGATTACACATGTTACACTTTTTTAGTTTTTTGTTCCTGAATAGCAAGTGTTATTTCCTTATATTCCATGCCTCAAAAGTATACAAATAGACTTTATTCCCTACAAACTTTGCTGTTGTGATCGGGAAGTTGATATTTTGAAATTAACTTATTTTTCCGGAACATTTCAGATAGATTCAGTTCCTAGTAAACTTTGGGTTACTTTGTAGAAATTTCCAGTAATATAAGTCATAGTACAAAACAGTGCATCCATTAGTTCAGTTTTGTTCCAGCAGTCTAAGAGGATACGTATCTCCATTTTTCGGAGGTGGGATCAAAAGACTACCAGTATCCAGCAGACGTATTCTGCGGACAATTTATTATGACAAGAGCGAAACATTACTCTGTTAAAGCATAAACCAAGATAAGTGAGGCCTACAAGGCATAGTTTGGCATGCTTATCAGAAATCAAGACAAACCCTGTGCACTTCAAGTAGGTAAGATGAAATAGTTAAATGGAATTTTGTAATATAACTAGCTGAAGTGCCCGTTGATTCTCAACGGGGAGAATAGAAGTCGGATTAAACGCTGTATGCATAATTGTACATAAGAGAAAATAAAATATCGCATCTTAGTTATTTAGTTATTATTAAGTCTACAGTCAGGATAAGAATGTAAATCTTTATGGAATTTCGTTCGTATGAAACATATCCCAAGTTAATGTGCAAGTTTGCAAAGTTTTCAACTTTTGGTTCTAATCGTAAAATTAATCGTAAAATATGTCAAGAGTCCGAATTGATAGACAAAAAGTTACTCATTGATCTCCATTAATTCATTACGGTACTACGTATGTTTGTTGCCCCTGCAATTCATCACTATAAATTGTTCGTGATTGTAATAGTTAAAATCTCTGAATAATTTCCTCCTTTTCATATCGTCAATTGCTTTTAAATGGGTCTAAATACACATGCATTTTATGGGAAAATGCATGAACTGGGAATCAACAATCGCATTGGTCGTTATTGGGACGGGTTGTTTACAACCTCAAAATTTCACTAAATATTCGTATATTTTATCTAAATTCTCGCAACTTGGAACCAAAAGCGACATTCGACGACAATAATAAAAAGCTTTATTTAATTTCCCTTCTTTACGTACTTATTTTGATTTTATACGACTATTCCTTCTAATTTAATTTTGCAAAAGAAATCAAGTCTGTAACCGATAAAATCGAACTTTGCGTGTATTTCTTATGGAAATCTATCTGAACGATCTTGGTTCAAAGCCAGCAAAGTTATCGAATAAAAAGGTGACAGTACTTCCTTCCGGATCTCAAAGAACACGTATGTAAAGTTTGACGAAAATCGGACAAACGGTGTGGACTCCAATTTCAGACAAACAAACACACAAGCAAACAAACCCACAGAATTTCAGCTTTATATATATAGATAGATTATAGTCGTAAAAGAGCGCATGCTGAAAGAACTCTATTGGGTATTGGAATTGAATTTTCCAAATATTTGCTTGTGAGCACCACGAAATATAGTTTGTCTGTTGGGACTTGACACTTTTGATATTCCTCATTTTCTTTTTACTGTTTTATACTGTATAAGGGAATATATTTCTAATATTTAACAGGATTTCATAAGACAGCTTTTACACCTCTGTTGATCAAGCAAACGGAACTTCAATAGAACACATTTCCAACTTGATGTATATAAGCTCGTATCCGGAGATGAAGTATAAAGCTGGTTTAAAAGCTAAAATTCAACCTTCGTAAATAGTGCAGTATCAAGTCATACAATTTATAATGGATCATTACGTAACTAAAGAAGGCTGGATCAAAACTACAAGTGTACTGGAGTTACATTTTACTTTCTTGGTGGATTTTGGTGAATACCGAGGGGTTGCTAATTGTCACTACCTCATGTGCCTTATCATTATTTGAGATTGATTGGTGAAATTTCTGTCCTCCCTTTTTGGTGTTCTCATCATTCAATGATGAACTTCAAGGAGTTAGGCTTCAAGTTCATCTTCAATAGATGTCGAGAACCTGACCTTTAGTTTTAGATGGTGATCTCTCCGATTGTCTTCCAATTACCTGTTCTTACTGACTGATTCCTGAACGGTATTAATTTCTTGTATTCGGAGGTAATTTATGCTTCTACATCTTACTATTCTATGTTTACCTAAAAGGAAACTGTTAAATATTTCAAAGTTTCTAAGTACGTAAGTAATGGAAAAATATAATGGTAAATTAGTAAGGAAAAGTTCGATTTGGAGAGAGTGAATATACATTATTCATAAGTAAATTGGTAAATCAAAATTGTATTACATGCAACCACTATACTCTTACAGTACATGAATAATTATTATTTTAATTGTGAATTACAAAGTACTGTAAGACTTCAGAAGATACTTAACAAGGTAAGGCCACCTGTTTTTTCCTTTTTATTATGAGGTTTAAATATATTTAATTCCTTATGTCCAGGGATTAAGACATATGGATTGATTTTTTATTTTATTGATCAAGACGTTACCATCGGTTTGACAAAAAGATGTTTCCCTTATTTAGTCACAATGGAAGACAATTAGTATAAAAGGCAAATTTGCGTCTTACAGGTTATACAACAGGGAATAATTTAGACATTCATCGAAAATCATTCATAATTTCATATTATTTACATTTATTGAAAATATTCTCAACGGTGATTGAACATATACTATGTATCTCCAATTTTATTAGACCATTAGATTCATCATAGATAGATCATTAGATTAGATTCATTTCGTTCACCTTTAACCAACTTATTTTCCTTTGAAGAATGTCTTCCCTTTGTTTTTTATTTAATGATGTCCTCATGTGCTTAATGAGATTTGAAATGCATCAAGATATTCTAACTTTTGTTTGCTTCGAAATCCATCATGAAATTTTAATAGCATTTATGAGTTTTCTTGCATGGTCCTTTATGCTTCTCTTCATATACTGCAAAAAAGTAAGTATTTTTATAATTTGAATAAAGTATAATAACTTATGCGTTTCTAAGAAAACTTTTTAATGATCAATTGTTAGGGATTTAAAAATGTACATAAATAAATTTCAGGAATTTCAAAAATATTCATGTGTAGTTGTTGCTGAAAGAAAATCTGAATGCTTGTAACACACTCGAAGCATCTTAGAACAGTAAATTCAATAAAAAGAACAAATAGTCTAGATTTCTCTGTTCATTTATTTCTTCGAGTTGGAAATAGGGATTATTTAAAATCAGGTTTTGAAACTGGAACTGCTGATACATATGGCACATAAATTTACTGGGTCGATTTTACCATGTATTACTAGTATCTAACCAACTCAAGAGAACGTGTTCCTGCAGAAACATTATCAGAGTAACGGAAATATCCTATCTTTGCTCAAAATGTTTTATAGCCTGGTTTTGACTCATGGTTGTTATTATCAGGAGCATGTTATATGTTTTCAGTGCTTCGATGTTCGTTATGGAACGTAAAAAAAACTGAGAAGGAAATTGACCAACTCCGGATTTTGTAAAAAGAGGTTGATTTTACCTAAACGATTGTGGCAGATTGTTCGTAACTAATTGAATAGAGACTTACTATTATTTGGATGATGACAGTTGTATTCAACCAATTTACACCCAAAAGGAAAAGTTCTGCATCTACCATGAGCGTTACATCCACATATTGGCACGTTATTAGCCGCGCACTTGAGCGCAAAGCAGTGATTTATCTTACCAGCTTGTGACATTTCCAGCAGAGAAAGTAAAGGAATACCTACTGAGAGAGAAACGAAACCAAAGGTATAACATTGAAAAGCATAGTTGAAGATACCAGCTTACGGATATAGAGTTCGAAATGCGGTAAACTTGGTCCATAAAAAAGGAACGCTTTTGAGATGACAGGTTCCCAATAGAAATTAAAATATCAGGTCCGATATTCGAGGAAAAGAGTATACACTATCAAAAGAAACATTATAGAACAAAGCAATAAAACATCAGGGAGTATTTATTCAGCAATCAGCACGCTTGGTCATATCGTGGTATCTCAATATCAAATAAGGAGTCTGAATCTAGTATACTTAAAAGGAAAAACTGAGTCAATATAATACTTAATTATTATAATTTTTTATTATTTATTTTTATGGGTTTTAATAATAATGATCATAAATGATGCAGTAGTCATTTATTATAATTATCGTTAATTTGAAAGATTTGGAAAAGTTACACTATGGACGTTATTTCTCAAGAAAAATCTCGTTATAATGATGGTATTACATTATAAATGGCTGAAATATTACGTAACGTTCAACTTAAAGAATACAGATGAACGTGAAACAATAAGCTTGCAAGATGTAATACCATCAAAAATTAAATTTCTATGATTTATAATAATTTGGACAAAACCAAACATAGAAGGAAAAATCGTCATCATGATGTAATTCAACGCAATATTTCCTCCTGATCGTATATTGTATATTCCAGCAATCGTATTTCACTCTCAGCAAAGTTATTTTAAATATAGAAGTTTGTTTATAAAAACAACGATTTAAGTCTCACAGAATTTCGAAGATCGTGAGACTAATTAGTGAGAGCGATATGCCAGTGCGTCATAAACACTTCCTTACTCACCTAGAAGTACAAATAGAAGAGAATTCATCTTTGCATACGAGTTATATGATGACAACACTTCACATACATGGAACAGTATACCACTGAAAGCTGGGTTAATGTCTCAAGATTGTAGGACTGTACTTTTACAAAAAGACGATACTTCACTCTTGAGAACTGAGAATGAAGTAAAAACACACTTTCAATGCATACAATTTATACTTGTTAACGACGTACCTATCACTTTTGGCTATAGGAGTTCCAGTTGGCGGCATTGTGATTAATAAAAGTGTGCTCGTGACCGCAATGTTTTCATTATTAGCCGAAGATATGCTAACGTTTTACGTTACCGAAAAGAAATTTTATTTAGTAACATTATAAGTCGTTTTGAATAAATTGTCAAAATAAATTATCTCTGGCACAGTTTTAAGCTGGCTCAGTATTATGGTATCGTTCATGCAGTTTATTAAATTTTGTCCCAATTCCGTTATTTTATATTAAGTTCATTGATTCTTATTTATGTTTTTATGCTCTTATTCTGCGCACGATTACTCAGTTTTATCACAGTTAAACTCATTTCCTCGTTTTAATGTTCTCAATAGTTGAAAACTTTATATTCATATCTATCGGACTACTACTCGTTAAATATTCAACGTTATTGAGGAGTTAAAGGTTATTTGATTATCTGAATGCCCACAAAATAATGCTCATAAGCCATCAGGTGGAAGGTATGAACGCAATGCCTCCTAGAGAATCTTAGGCATTGTATTAGGTATTATCAAAGAAATGTTATGCCTTCTGCGATACGAGGGCGAACGAAGGAAAGGAAAACATAACAAATTGCCTTTGCTATTAGAAATCGATATGTGCGGAAAGTTCAGAAGTTCGGAATTCTTGTCTTTTGCCATAGGAATCAAATCCTTGCTTTACATACAAAGGTTTTGCTTATATCGCATATTACTACTTAACCGGGAAGATAGGTGGGTAGCTTTTAGAGAATGCGACCAACACCAACACCAACTTGTTCACCTCGCTGAAAGTGTTAATTTCGCTAGTTCACACATATAAAAGTGACAATAATATCTCTTTGTGTGCATAATTCCCATTCCTTCATAGCGGATGCTACATTTTTTCTAGTGTTTCTGTGAGTTATCTCAGAATACTCACTCATTCATCAAACGTAGTAACTCATTTTTTTCTTAATGATTATTTTATAATTGAGTATTAACAGTTTCATAAGGCCCTTATGCACTTTCCATGTATCAGTAATGTGCAATATGTCCTTTTGATCAATTTTTGCATTTAAAATATTGGCAAATTTTTATCGAAGTTTATGATACAACGTATTCAATAAAAACGACTTTTGTGCCACAAGTATTTGAGTATTTTAATAATAGAGTTTTTCAATTCTGCACAATCGCATTACATGCAATAATTTATCCTTACTGTCGGATTTTGCAGTATTTTATATCTCATAAATGTGGTGAAGTTACATAAGATCTCCGATGAGCCATCTCAAAACACTGACGAAACAAAACAAGCATACCAAATCGTGCCATATAAAATCACTTAAAATGGTAATCAACACTTTACAATGATAAGGATTCGTTTTGGAAGATTCAACCTCTGATATTTTAGCGTTTCGTTAAATGGAGTGAAAAAATAAACTTGACGATGACATTCGCGAAAGTTTTTAATAAAATGTATAACTCATAAATATGTGGTTACAAACGAAGCTGCCGATCTTTGGTTGTTATTTACTAAATGTAGCCACTGATTTGTTTAACATCATCTACAAATGCTTAATATTTTTATGAATTATCTTGTAAGTTGAATACTGTTTTCAAGTACGTTTCTAGGTTCCTTTTCCGGAGCATCTTCATTGTATTTGATATACAAAAATCATGATGTACTTTCGTTCGGCCCATTTCCTAAAATTCGGAAGGCCCTCTAAATAAATATTTAAATGATTATGTTTTCGAATGTAAAACCACCACCTTCAGCTACGTTATCTGGAGGCTAATCTGAAAAAGAGCAAAGCAAATGTAATTAAAGACGTTGTCAATATGATTTTTTTTAGCTGGAATGTAGTTAAACTCACTTCAAAGAAATATCGATTGAAATTCAAACTCTTCGTCTTCGACTGTGACCTCTAAAGATTCTTCAGTTGTTGTTTCTGAAAGAAAAGTAAATGAAAAAGTAAGTGGATCAAAGATACTAGATTTAATTTACAATGTAGATTAAAGAATCAAAAAACTATTACTTAAGTGTTCTGCTTTTCGGTAGGTCCATGAGCCCTAATTTTCCCTATTTATAGCCTTTTCCTTCGTTACCTGATAACCCACCCCGTCCTTTATGTCATCTAACATCTTTTGCCTCTGCCTTCCCCTCTGTCTCTTCCACTGCATTCTACCCTCAAACACGCTCTTCAGCAATCCCTCTCCTCTCAATGTTTGATCCACCCATTTCTTTGGTCGGCGCTTAATTACTTCAATTAAAACCATCTCCTACACAACCATTCCTAGCACTTCTATGTTTGTTTTTCTATCCACCCAGCTCACCTTTTCCATTCTACGCCACACCTACATCTCAAATGCCTCCAATATTTTGAAGTCCTTTTTTCGTTTTTTTTGTAGGGTCCATGTTTCGACCCATACAGTCAAAAAAACGTAAAAACTAAATCCTTCTCTTGGTTAAACACCATTCAAAATCATTGTCTTTGTAATTATTTTTGGATTTTCCTCAAAAGGAACACACGAATACATAAAGATCCTCCTTACTTGTTAAGGTTTTAAAATGTGATAACAGTAATAATGAAGTTTCATTTTTAAGGAAATAATTAAGACTTGAACTTTTATTACACCTAGTACTTTGTTATTAAGGATTTACAAGAAAGAGATAGCATTTGGAAGTCAATTATAAATAGGGAACTATTTAACTGGCAAGAAAATTAAGTCTACACTTAGAAAATAACATAATACTACAGAAGGACATTCACAAGATGGAAGGTGTGAAAACCTGCGTAACCTACAGACAGTTGCAACTTAAATTTAAAACAAAGGAAATATTTTTAAAGTAAGAAAAAATAGTATGAAAGATATGGGTTTCCTCTGATAGGTAGGTAAACCAAGAATCAACTCTCGACATACAGATCAACTCTCGACATACAGATCAACTCTCGACACAGACATCAATCTCAAAGGACTGAATACAGAACCCACCTGATACTTTTGAATTTGTTTTCTCCTCATCCTCAGCCTTAGTTTCCAGTTTACCGTTCCCGTCCTTCTCTGCAAATATAAATTTATTTTATGTAGTGACAAATCGTGTCCATCTATTGTCCTTAAATCAACAGAACTTGGATAGCTTTGAACATTTTCTAGGAAACTTAACCTTCGGATCCAATATTTAGCATTTTCATATAAGGGCATCCTGAAATATAACAGAATGATAAACAACAGATACAAGCGTTGTAGAAACAACTATATATCTTAGAGACAAGAAAATTCAATTATTGACTGACCTCCGGAAGATGCCCTTTCCTTATCGATATTTCCAGCTTCAGCTATTACCACCTTAGGCCCTCCTGTATAATGTTGGAATTATGTAAAGAATATGTTAATATATAGTATGATATATGTATGATATGATAAAACTTAGTTCTCTTTATGTAAAGAAAGTACCTTTAATGAATGTATTAAATAAAGATTTCCCGTAAGTTATCTTTGAGAATAGTTTACCCACCTTCAGACAAGCCTAGCTTCTTTGCCGCCGGTTTACTCCCAATGACTGAATCGTGGGCTACATTTACATGATCTTCTGTAAAAAAATAATATCAAAACAATTATATTCGTCCAAAAAGAGGATGTTTTACTTAGCACCAGGAGGCGTGTGCATCCTAAAGCCCAAGGATAAACAGAAGTTAAGTTTTCTCTTTGGATTCCCAACAATTTTAATCTAACCTAATCAATAAAAAAATCTTCTATCATCATCCAGTACGAGTATAGTATACACTGTATACACATCTCATCATCATCATATCACATCATTGGGAAAGGTTTCGGGAAAGATTCTTTTTGGTAAATTATAAATAAACGAAGTTTAATTTAATTATTATTAACATCTTTATATGACATGGATTATATGTCTACTTCCTAGCGGAGAGTATATAATTTTATAGATTATATAAATTTAACAGTCTATCCTTTAATGATAATCGAATGGAATATCCTTCGAATACCAGTTTCAATCCATTACAATATTATGTGTTTATTAGTTCATTATTATTAATCAATTATATACTCACCGTCCTTTGGAGCCTGGCATTCATAATCATCCAGACCACATTGTTCAGTTTCATCATTCGATTTTTCTCCAAAGAAAGATGCGTTGTATAAAGGGCATTCCGCAGCACAGTTAGAAGAAATCTTAGAATCCGTTTCTGAGGTAACAACGCTCACACAGATCACTGAATGTACAAAAATTAGATAATTTAAGCATGTAAATTCAGGCTGTAAATTATCTTTTAGTTAGAATTACGCAAAATATCATACCAGGAAGAAGCGCTGTGTGTGAAGAAATCTCCATGACTAGGAATTTTAATGGACATTTCCAACGTAGTAAGTTTTCCGTAGTTCTTAAACAATTGCCATATTTCATAAAAAGTTAAACTTTGGATTTTTGTCTCACTTTGGACAAATATTAGAAAGCTTTAAGTGTTTAAAATTTCATGAGAAAGGAATTCTCCTATACCCGGTCCCATTAAATATTACGTCAATTATTGAAATCACCCGCGGTTTATTAGCATAACACTTCAATTACAAAGTTACGTAATACATAGTACACGCTATACATAGTATACGCTATAACAGCAGTCTTTGGGAACTAGTTTTTGGTCACTTGTTTGATTTTGTGGTCACTTTGATGGAAGATAACTTTATAATATGTAATACGACTTCAGAAACCATTAAATTATTCTAATCAAAATAAAAAACGCAGCAAAATACTTCCCATGGTAAAATATTTCAAACAGAAATGAGTTCTACGCGAGGGGGCTCGTGATATTCATATTCAGCCAAAAATTGTAAATAGATGTTTCGTGTTAAATAGATTTTCGGCAATTTCTTTAAGTCCCTTGACAACACTTGTCTTTATTTCAATTCTTATAACTTAAGCATCTTCCTAACAGTTTTATTTTTATTGAACTTAAATGTGGTATCATGAATGGCATGAAAAAAAATACGAGTAATAAATACGTACAATACCAAAAGGTATATTCTATACTTTGTTGCTAGAAATCGAAAAAATCACTACTTAACCCGTAATGCTGAACCTCCTTCAATTTTTCACTGGCCTTGGAATAACTGTGTGGAAAATCGTACCACTTGAAACGAAAAATGCTTGTCTCAATTTTAGGAAAGAAATAAACACATCAGCCTTAAAAAAAAACATTTCGCGAAACCAAAGCCATTAAATCGACGAAAAACTACTCATTTGTGAATTCATCAAATCTTAGTAGATAATAAATGCTGGTGACAAGGGCTAAAATTTCGCTACAAATAAACTTTTTTCCCGAATTCTCCATAACACGTAACTTCTAGAGGCACTCCAAGCAGTTTTAAATGCTTATTTTTATGGGTTTAGGTAATAACACACTTCGACGAACTATTAATATCGATGATTTTTTGCTACGATTTTCCTCGCAGGTGAACCACTTTACCGCTGATAATACCTTTAAACTGCGCAAGCACCTCATCAACGTGTTTTTCAAAACACTAGCAGAATTATCGGCCACAATAAAGAACTTGCTTGGAGCATAACCGAATACAACCGGAATGTCCAACCGAAAGTGGAAAATGTAGATAAAGGATTCATAGATTAAAAGCCGTTGACCTCATTACTGAAAAGAAGTGAATCTCTTTGTAGAAATTAAAATATAGAGATATTGAGAAAACGAAAACAGAATTTACCACAATATTCTCTTTATCACTCAATGTTATTTTTTTATGTAGGAAGCGACTACTTCAGTTGGCAAATACCTCAGTTTGTCATTAATACACAAAGCTCAATATCCAGCTCAAGAGTGTATAAAAATTCCCTCCATTTTCCTGATTATTCATCTCAAAGATCTGTTTAAATGAAATTCTTGGACCAAATCTATGGCACTGGAAAATTTCGACTCAAAAAATATTAATTGAAATTTCATTCATAAATTAATTGTTAATTGTTTTAATCAAGTTCTGGGAGTCATTTCTTAAAATGTCTTCAATAGAGAGAACCGCACCTTATTTCTGTTGGACCCTCAAGAATAAATTGTGATTAATTTGTGTTGAAAATAAACCTGACGAAGCGATGCACATTTTCTAATTTATAAAGGCTTAAGTCCTCGTAACTTGGTTGCCTGCCCATTGTTCTATATATTTTACTAAACTAAACAAAATCAAGCCTTGATTTGATCAATTGATCAATTTCCCCTCAGGCAACGGCTAAGATCGTATTTCGGAGCTAAAGGTGTGCGTTTGCACTATGTATGTACGTTTGAATCAATAACTCCATAGAATACTGCATACTTTCCGAACTCCACATTCATATTAAATATGTCCGCTCTACTTTTCTGTATATAATTGTCTAGTTGCAGATGGCAACAGCAGCCGAAAATATACTAAATTTGGACCTGTTCTTATAATGTATACTTAAAGTGGTATTAAACTAATGTTAACTTTGGGGTCCGCTATTATAATTTAAATGCTCGAGTTAAGGTGAAGACTATATTTAATATCCTATATCGTATAATTGATGCCTAGCACGGATACTATCTATAATCGTCACTCGTATTATCTCTTCTAAATCATTATATTACCAGGTCCTAAGGTGACTATAACATCTACATAAATGCCCTGCAAACCACCTTTTGGCGTGCGGCAGGGGGGTTTAAATTGGTCTATTTTAAGTATACATTATAATACCGGGTCTTAGGGTGACACTTCAAACGGAATCTTATCTATAAATAGAATTTCAGAATAAAGGAAATAGTTACTTGTTTCTTTCCAGCTTGCCGTCTTTTCGAGGAGCTCAATGTGGCAGCTCGTATCGTAATTTTAAGAGATAATATTAAAAAATGATAGGAACAAATAATATCACCAAATCTACTACGTGCAATTATAGCCACAAAAATCAAGTAAATCGATAACGCGGTAATCCAAGAACCTAAGGTGGGATCATTGAGGATTGGATGTATTTACAAACGCAAAAATTCCATTCGTTAATTTCAAGGATTTCAGGTGTAACGGTTTCCGATAATCACGTCACTGATACAGTCATGAATTCTAATATTTTTATCTTCAATTCCCCAAATAGTAGCTAAAACTTACTCACCGAGACACAGCAATACTCCAGATTTCATGATTTTAAATATCAATACCCAAGAGAATATCGTTGAAACTGTCGCTTTTCTTCGGGAGGTCTTTAGGACTGAACGGAGAGAAAGAAAACACGCTTGCTTTAAAGTCGAAGTGGCTTAAAAATAAAAACCTGACTGTCAACTTCTTCCGCCGAGGAAAATATCGGTTTTATCAGACTTATGAACCAATTGCAGGTAAATATGCATAAGATACATTATATGTTTATGTGAATAGCCAAACGGGTAGATTACGGATAAATGGGAAAGACGCACAAATCTATCATCACCAATCCTCCTCGTATACGACAATCATACAGTACCTTTCGCAACCAAACCAGAAAATCTAGTTTCAAAACTTCAAGAACGGAACACATTGGGGCTAAACATAGGACTCTGGGGGTAATTGGGGATAAACCTAGCAAATACCAAATTAATGTGTAATACTATTGCATCAAAAGCTATAAAACTTCTATACATCCCTCTGCATATCTTCTCGAAATAAATACTTGAGGCAACTGGTAACAGCAGGAGAGGGAATGACTTCTATTTGGGGAGGCATATTGCAACTTAAACTGCATTTCGAATATCGAATTTTTAATCCGGTGATAATATTTTCCATATATCATTATATTTTCCGATAATACATTTATATATTAATTATTGTGTAGAATTTATTTTATTCGAATTTTATAAGTGACTGTTCTATTTTTAACGTTTAATAGGATTAAAATAGTAATATCGTTAGAAGTACTTCGACAGATAAGGTCATTTCGCACGTAGGCCCCCACCGGGAATCGAACCCGGGACACCTTTCACTGAAGTCCAACGCGTTGCGCTCTTGGCTATCTGGGAACCCGTAGCAGCATGAAAATTAGTTTATTTTCCGCATTCTTCTTTCCTTTGCAAATAGTTATAAACTTTTGAGGGACTGAGATAGTTTGTCCTGACGATGAGTTTTTAACAAAAACTGTGGGGAACGAATTTTTAATAAAAGTCAAATTATAATTAGCACATGTTTTAATAATCCATTCAAACGCCTTCAGAATTTAGACAAGAATATTCATCTTGGTGTGTTGCATTTCAACATGATCCTTTCTTGTGCTTTCTATGCCTTTTGTGCTTCTTGTGTTCTTTGTGCTTGCAGGGTCCCTGGTCGATCACCTGAAATGCTATAGAGAGAATTAAAATAGTGTATCAGTGTAAGAGTAGCATACGTTTCCAGTTTGAGAATGTAAATTCGACAATGGTGTGATAAATTATAGAAAAAACACTTTTGAATAAGTCCCCAAGCTTGTTTATCATTTAAAATCTTTAATTGATAACAATTTATGAACGCATACATCAGAAAACGTAATTTTTATTTTCCTTCTTTTTACAAAACTACTAACTTTTATAACCGCGTATATTAACCAGGAAGAATACAGCATTCGATAGTTGAGGTTGATTTTCCCGCATTAAATGAAAACTTATTAGGTTATCTTACTATTTTAGGTTATCGTTATTTTTTATTCTTAAATTTTAAAACTTTTCGTTAACGTTGCCCGTCACATTAACTCGAAATTACTCGGTTTTTGGTTAAGTTGCAAACAACATTTTTCAGTACTGGTCGCGATGCTCATATGAATTACTTGGGATTAAATAAAACTAGGAATGTAGCATGGCTAGAATGTTTAGTGCGTGCTTTGGTTTGAAGTTTACAAGAAGTAGCCACCAATATATCCAGATGTATCTGTTAGTGAGAAAAATGCTTAGAATCGGGCGTAATGTGGTTCTCGATGATGTGGTTTTGATGATGTATATTCTGCCGTATGTTTTCAGTGATAGATTTTATTAATGCTAATAATGATTAAATATTTAATAAAAGTAAAATAAGCAGAGTTAAAGTATGCCATTGATGATGAGGAATTGGATTGATTTTAGATAAAGACATATAGCTCATAAAATAGAAAGCTTTATTTCTTGTACGAGAATGTGATAACATTTAGTCAAATCATTACTTATGTTAATAAATCTCAGGATTGAGATGGCGCTGACACTGGCTAAGCACTGAGAAATTTTTAAAGAATTCTTTAAAAAAACTTTGAAGGACTCACGATGTTTCCAGTTGAGACAATTGTAGTTGCGCAGCAGACAGGTGTCGTTGAAAGTCTTGTATTGCCCGAGGTCGTTCTTCGTGCAGACGGGCTGCACGGTATCAATGCAGGGAAACATAGGACATGGCGGTGGGACAGCGGCTGCCTCGACCATATACAGAGCGGCTAAGGAGACTCCAACTTCGAAAAAAGGAATAAAAAAGTGAAAGTATCAAAGATTTATCAGTCTTTCTTAAGATTTCGGAAGGCTTTTTTAACAAATGATAAAGTTTTGCCGCGTTTCGCTCCTTTATTTTCCTTCTCGATTCAGCAAATGTATCAGGAGTTACGAATAAGTTTTCCGCGGAACATGTATATTCCGCGGATTGCTTATACGCATCTTGAAACATATATAACATATGTAATGAACATATTACTAATAATGTACAACATAAAATATGACCAGAGCAAACATATTGACGACTTTAAACAGATATGAATGATCCTTTAGGGAGGGAGTGTTAGGCAATGTAGTTTGTTTTCAGAATAGATTCATGCTCGACATTCGCATGAAATGTCATTTTATGCAACAAATATCTTAGCTTTTCTTCAAATGTATTGCCTAGATACGACTACCCGCGTTTGTAAATTATGTTTCGTTCTAAAGTAGCTGTAGCTTTCGTTCTAAGATAGCTGCGGTAAGATAGGATTTCAGACCTTCTGGTTAATCCTTAATGGAAAGATTCTAATATTTACTCAATCAAACTATGTTAAATTACAAGGATTTAGGTAAAGGTGTTAACTTTGCACGATGAAGTCCTGCGGCTGAGTCCCAAGGAATAACAAGTGTGAAAAGTGGCGACATGGCTGGGACTCGAACCCAGGTCTCCCACCAGGTCTAACAAAGTATTCCCTTAACAGTGTGGAAGAGACGCGGTACGGTAGTTCAGTGGTTGGAATACTTAAATTATTTGCAGTTTGTCAGAAACAATAATAATATTTATTTATGAATACATGTTACGTGGATTTATTCAAGTTATGGGTACGAATTACTCCACAATAGTTTCAGATAAATAATCAATATAAAGAGAATTTACTCCTTTGATTTTGGTGATGTATAGTTCAATTTAACTTTTCGTTAAATTAATGTATAAAATATCTAACACCTTTTGTGAATAAGCTTACTTTTTCATAATTTGCGGAAAATACGAGTGAGCGAATCTTTCGATAAATTTATATTAATTCCCTTAGCATGAAAAGAGGTAAAGGGGTGTATCTCCACCTAAAATGGAATATTTATTCGTATTTTCCAAACACGAATGAATCCGTATACGGCAGTTACAAATGCGACCTTATAGTTATTTGGCCTGATTGAAACCATTAAACTTACCTACCTAGGCCAAGTACGACCCAGAGCTTCATGATCGTGTCTGTCAGAACTGAAGAACGCCGATTTCGTGGATGTCATTTTATAATACGAGGCGTAGATAAATCAGGAACGTACAGATAAAAGTACCGACGGCGTTATTCAGAACTTTGTAATCGGTCGATATCCGGTTGTTGTTTTGGAACACCCTTAGCAATTATTTATCCATTTGCGACACGTGTGTGATTAATTACATTCATAGGTAAATACAAAAAACGCACAGCTTTCAGTGTAAGGCATTGGGAACAAGAGCTACATTTTTTCCACTAATGCGCACTAAGACGCACAAGGAAAGGGATAAGGTTGTCATTGCACGAAAATTAGTGCGGCTAGGAATGTTTCCAAGAATAAACGGACGGAAAAAAGTCTGACAGGACCAAGATTCGAACTCGTGTCTTCCGCTATCCAGGAGGATATATGGATCCATTCTTCTCCAAGTCATTAAGTTTCCGACCGACGCAGAGTGGGCTAGAATCGAAAAAAGCTGGCCTTTGACTTTGAAACTTCGCCTAACTATTTTCACATAAATTCTGCATATAACTACTAAATTATTTACTTTTATTCCCGTGTATTAAAATTCTATAAGGGATCAAAGTCGACCAAATTTTACGTAAAAAGCTGGTATTCGATTTTTCGCAAATTTCTTCAATTTCAAGCCAACACCGAATCCAAATGAGCAAATTCATCGTGTAAAAAACGATGTTTTAATATAAACCTATTTTTTATGCGTCATATTACTTGGTTTTAATGATTTTAATAGAATATTTGCATAAGTTATACAACAAAATGGCGAACCTATATTTTATGGCAAATTTTCACCTAAAGCGAGGAAAATAGTAGTGATATACCACGATGCTCACGGGCTAACTTATACCACGATGTTCTTTGAAGCTTCCAAAACAGGAGTCTGAAATAAAATCGTGCGCAATTTGCGACGCCGATTTATATACCGAATCTTCCATGGTGATGCAAGAGCCATATCCGCGAGGCGGAGCGTCACCCTCCATGACGATCTCGGATATGAGAGGATATACGGATCTCAAATCTGAGAGATGTCCCGATATTTTTATCCCTGAAAATCTCTAATTTAGAATGTTGTATCCTCAATAAGACTTCTATAAGTGAGACCGTCACGCCTTACATCTCAATAAGGGAGAGTGTCTTCAAGAAAATGTAACATATTGTGTGTTTTGACGACGATAACGACAAACGAATAAATAAAATTCACCCTGACGTAAAACTTTTATTTTCGGCTACATACTTGTTTTTTGTTTGTATGGAAGGTGCCGGGCATACACTAGTACACAACGGCAAATTGGCTGTGGTGTGTCGATTGCTGAGGGGGGTAGGTTGTGTTGAGGATGTATATGTGAAAAATTAAGGTATTTTTGTTGAGTAATAAAGTTGAAATTGTATGTTCTCGAAGTGAGATATTGAGTGAATTTGGCTTTCCCGACTCCACTTATGTGTAACAAGATCATAATATACAAAGATCCTATAATGTTGTAATGACCTTAGAGACACGAAAATAGTATGAGGAACTGAGCTGCTCTTCAAACCTCGAAAAGTGCCTTGTGGATTAAACAAACCCTTGATAAAAATCTTTAAAGATCAGACCTGGATTAGTGGAAATCTCTATAAGCGAGAGAAGCTATTACTGAGCCTCTATTAACCAGAAACAGGATAAACGGCTTACCTCCAAATCTTCATAAGCAAGGAAAAAATTGATGGTCCTTTGATTTGTCCAAACTCGACTATGTAAGGTAGTAGTAGTAGTATTTTTATGGTATTGTTATTGTTTTATTGTTTAATTATAAGTTCTTCGACAACTTAGGTCGTTTCCCACGAAGGCACCCACCGCGTTCGAACCCGAGACAGCTTTCACCGAAGTTGCCCACTTGGCTATACGGGAGCTTAATGTGTAAAGTATTATCCTAATCCCCCTTAGCTTGTATGCAAATACGCCTCTGACATCCAATGATACTTTGTATGTTACTTCCATGATTCTCTTTTTACAATTGGATCATTTACTCGCAAACAAACTTCTAATAAAAAGTTAACATACTACTTAGTTATCTTTATGTTAAGTTACTTAGGTCAATACCTAGAATCAGTATATATAGCGAAATTTTATTCAAAATTGGCATCAGACGTCTTTAAATATCATAATCAACAAATTCCGAAAGGTCTTCGCCCAGGTCAGTTTCGGATTTATTGCATAAGGCGTATTCTGGTAAAACGCGATATTTCTTTGAGTTTCTTTCGAAAATTATAATGGAAACTTACAAACTCAATCACTACATTTAAACTTGTATCTTGGCGCTTAAAATAGTACGAGCCAATAAGAAAGGCAGGCTATTCATCTCACAGCACGCGGGAAATGTGGATTCCATTTAGTGTAAATAGGAAACCAGATAAAAACGAGTAAATACAAGAATGAGCCCCAATGTGTAAGAAATCTCCCTTATAACTTGATATATGCTACAAAAGATTTCGGCAGTATATTGCCTACCTCTATCCAATATCGTAAAAGGAACAAACCTATCCCCAATACATCCATACTACTATAGACTAGAATTGTAACATTTACAGGTGGGTGATTACAACAACAGAGATCGTTCTAACAATGTCTAGGAAAAAAGATGTTGTAGGCATGTGTTTTAAGTCATAAAACTTTAAAAAATAAAACAGGAGATAATGCAAATACAATATTAAGCGCTATCTTCCAGGTTAAATAGCAATATACTAAATGGCAAAAGGGTCTTCTCTAAACCTAAGCTGTGTATTTCTAGCACTAATAATTTATATAAAATTTAACTTAAATTATCACTAGATGATATCCAAATACAAAAGTGTAACAACAAAATTGTTAAACTATTCTGGCTAAAAATAAATGGTATTCCTTAAAAACTGCTTATATTTTCGCGAATTTTCTGTATTTTCTTCGTGTTAACCTGTACCAACTCTTTCCCCTGGACTTGATGCATCGATGTTCATCATGATTTTCCTCGTATTCAGCCAAAGGTGGGGGGAAGGGAGGATTTGGAGGGATAACCTAACGCCCTAAGAAGTGGACCCCCCCAGAACCTAGTGGCGTGCATTGAGGTTCATCCACTATGCCTAGGGAGCCACTCTGCCACTCGTTCTGGAGCAAGAAAACGACCTTATAGATAGAAAGATCAAACTGGTGAGAAGTGAGAGCTAGGTTACCTCACCCCAGCGAAAGAAGGTGAAAGAAAGGCCCCTGAAACAGATGCCTGCGCCTGTAGGCCTAAAACTAGGCTAAGGTTGAAAGTTTTGCATGCTCTCATCCCCTACAGTGCAGCTGGTTAATACATATGAAAGCATTGCTTTAAAAAACTGAAGCCACCAAAGACTCTATCAAACGTTTGAACTTGAAATTGACAGAATTCTATTACAAATTGTTCTGAAGAATGCTGAAATTACTGAACATATATGTGATATGATAATTTTATCATTAATTACTTGTCTCAAGATTAAAGGCCACAGTAATTCAATTGAGAAATTTAAAAGACTGTTTGACCAGTAGGCATTTCTACCTTTGAAACTTATACTTAAAAAAACTGCCAATTCTGAATGAAGGACTGCCTCATTATCTTTTATCTATGTATAGCATATGAAGATTAAGCGGCAATACTATGATTGTAATGTTTATAGGAACTATTTTGAATACTCACTATGGGGCATCTTAATCAAGAGTTTTTCGATGCTGTACTCGCCTATAAAAAAGGAATACAATAATTAATACCGAAAAATTCTCAAAGATATTACTATCTTTAAATATATCTTTAAATATATGCACTGAATCATATCAAGTTATTTTCCCCGTGTTTTTATCATATTAATCTTATTTCTATTGTAAAGTAGCAACATCCACGGCGTGAAAATAATATGACACAGAAAGGTGGCATTTGAATTGGGTGATACTTGGCCAATGTATCCACTGCTGGCCAAGTGTCATATTTTAAGAATGGAATTCCACCACATTACGCTACATCAAGTTCTTTGCATGTAATGCCTTGACATTCTAGTGGATTTTCATGACTGTGACAATGACATGAGGCAATGGGAAAGTTTCCAACTTTCCCATTGCCTCTCTGGCAATTTATATGCTATCCTTTAATTGTCAGATCTTAGTTTAGTTTTTAGAGAAATGCAAGTTTTAGAAGATGTAATGAAACCTAAAGACCGGGCATAGGAAGTTGAAGTCTTTGAGAGTAATAATAGGAAAATAAAAACATTATCCCAACCATAACCCAACCGTTAGAGAGTTTAATATCTACAAGGACAACACTTATACATTAAGTTACATTCTAAGAAAGTGAATCAAAAGATATACGGAGAGTATATACCCCTACAACAAAAGAATTTGACGGAAAAGGTCAAAGGATAGTAGTAAAAATTACATTGCTCTACGCTCAATAAAAGAATTTTACCACAACACACAAAATTTTCATGCACAGTAAGAAAACATTTAGACGTACGTCATCATATTCTTCCATATTTCCGGATGTAAAGAAACGATCCAACCAAAAGCTTTAACCATCTCATCAATTTTCACATAACGAAGAGATTCATACCACCAACCTTTTGAATAAATTGTTATTTTAATTCGTTTGATTAAAATATTTCGATAAATAAATGTACCAACATACTGAGAGCATGTAACACCTAAAAACATTGAAAAAGGGCAACCTACTCTGTAAGACATGCGTCGTAGATATTGTACAAATCTCATAGTAGACGATAAACTTAAAAAATATAAGTTGTAATCAGAAGATTCATAAAATTATATTTAATTGTGTATGTAAAATTAATCAATTAACAAAAACTATAACGTTCAATTTTTTTTACTTTCAAGTACAAATTTACCTTAGAAACTAGTGTAAAGATTCTGCGATGTTATAGAATAATATTATTATTGTCATCTCACTTGATTAAGTTATATAAATAAGATATATGAAAACATACGACCATACGATACATTAATTCTAAGAAAAATATTTTAATAAATGCTCTAGAAGGAGAGCAAAGTAGAGGGCTTATCCCCGTCACAGGTAAATAGCATGACAAAAT
>KZ308212.1:344218-373905 GCA_000376725.2 Ladona fulva | reverse complement strand
GAACTTGCATGATGCAAGTTCGCTTGTAAAACCGGTCGTAAAATAAAAATTTTCTGTGGAAAAGTACTAATAATTTCTTTTTAATAATGTCTTTCCACCAAGTGACGCCTTCTACCATCGATTTCATTTCATAAATTAATTCAATTCAAGGAACAGGGAAAAGTGAATAACATAGAACGGAAAAGCGTATTTATCCCTATAATTCAATTACTTCATCTAAGAGGGGCCCAGTTATCTTTCTTCCTTGCAAAAGTAACTTCCTAAACGATAACCTGTTGGTATCCGTTCTCTTACGACCGAAAAAGTCATATTTTCGGCTCTAAAAATATGCTAGAAGTTCTTGCATCAGAATAAATGGGACAAATCACATCCTTCCGATTGATAAAAGATAATTCAGGCGGACGTATGTAAACATTCCAACGATTCATTAAGTCCCTACAGAGAATCCGATTCGACGAAGATTGGAGCTGCATCTTGATTTTGACCGCATCTAGCATATTTCGTGAATGTCCTTTCTTTAAAAACCACTTTCGTTAGTATTATACGTCAATACTATTATTACTGAAAGACACAACTTTGAGAGCGAGTGTGCGACGTGGTGGAAACCTATGTATGAAAAAGCAATTTTTTAAAATATCACAAAATAACGAGTATTAAAGTAGTAAGTGCATAAGAGCCACCCTTTATAAGAAAGATGATGCGAAAATTAAGGTAAAAATCAATTTTTAACAAATTTCTAACAAAGAATAACTGACGATCGCTTATATAGTATCGTAGGCCATAAAAGTAACAACTGATATTTAGAATGATTACCAGTAATTGAGCCCGAAATCTTTGGGTAATAAATTCAATATGAATGGTAAATGTATTTCGAATACTTAATACACCCACAGCATTTTGTCGTAAGACGTAATTAAGACATAGAATTCGCAAAAATAACTCAACGAATGTCTGTAAAGTATTCAGTCCAAAGGCCGGTTGGGACTTCATCCCCTCTAAAATCAGCTACGACGAGCAAGGAGAGGGAAATGAGGTTTACTATGCATGAGGAGTGAGGTAGTTTTTTCTTGCTTTCCTCACTGAGCCAGAATGTTTTAAGCTGAACAAGCCTACGTTGTTGAAGCATAATGACTCTACGAGTAACACTTTTCGTAACACTGAATGAGGAGAAACCTTAATTAATGCTATTATTCAGCATGACTCATATCTCAGTAGCTTTTATATCATAATAGCCATGAAGAAGACTGAGACAAAAGTAAATAAAAGATACATTTTTCTCTATCTCGTACCAAAAGACGAATGATAAATATTTCATTCGTCAAGATATGGTAACCGGACCAACTCAACGACACTGACCGGAATTAAACAGCTGCAAATTATACAAGAAGCGAGACGAAATACGACAATGAAATTTAACGGAGTACGGGCAGGTAAAAGATAAGGCTTGAGTAATTAAGTATTAGAGGTTTAAAACCATTAAGTAAGCCGTATGTCCGCAGATGGAAATCGCATTTGGAGGCAAACGGGAAATTCCAGATTACGATTTCTTAGAATTGATAATTTCTTTGATTTATAAAATCGGATATCTCCTTGCGGAACCCTTGAGAATGGAGACATTGTTTCCGAAATACCCATAGGGATTTTCCCAGAAATCGGCTGTCCGGAGCTTCCCGTTTGTCTCTAAACGCGAGTTCCGCCTTCAGACATACGGATCACGGAATGTTTTTAAACCTCTAATTCATCAACATCCGTGTTCTAATCATCTTCTCTTTCAAAATATTGTCCATCACAACATCACGATGTATTTCTACCTTTCCAGGACACACATCTTTGAAATAAAACATTGATAAGGCTGCCGTCGAGATAAACGAGAGATGTAGTAACGAAAAATGTACCATTAAAATTCGACAGATCAGAACGATTCTATATAGTAGTTTCTGCTCTCCAAGATTCCCTACAAAAATTAAATCCGACCGTTTGCATTCATATCTTTCAATGAACATTATTTTCGCTCGAATACTACTTAAGGTGATTTTTTCGTCAACATTTCAAAATTCTATGGAAAAATGTGATGAAACATTTATTCTATGATAATTAACCATACCACATTACGAAACCGGAGAGAATTTGTGCATTTATAATTATTTAATATACGACGGAGAAACTGCTGCAGCTGCGAGCATTTTTGCACAAATATTCATGCAATCGTACAAATTATGTGAGGGGTTTCGTAAATTGTTATACATAATTGCAATCTGAGGGGAGTACCGGCTGCGGCCGATTCTTCGATCATTTCTCATGCTGATACTACTTGTAAGAAGTAGGTAAAATATGTCTACAAAGAAACGGTGCTTTCTGTAAGACTGAAATCGCGATATAAACATAAAACTGATGTAATATACTGTGCAAAACTATACAGGTTAGCTCCGATTGGCAAAATGTTAAATTTGAGGTTTTCGGTGGCTGAAACTGTCGACTGAATCCGAGGCGGGACTGAGATCCTTACAACCCTCGCCCGTTGTAACGGAAAGGGTCCTTTCAGTAATGCACAGCTTCCTATTTAATCCGTGACAGAGCGGACCAATATTTCATTACGCCACCCGGAGCTCCGCTCTTCATGATTAAACGAAAGAAGCACTCGCACGTGCTGATATTAACATAGGACTGAGCGAAATGAGTGCACAAAGGAATGACGCGTTTGGACGGATTGGAGAGCCAAGAAATGTCTTTGGTATGACGTAAGAATTCGCACTCGCTTTTAAGGGGGCTGACCATATCCCGACCAGTCGAAAAGGGTCATTTTCCATCTGTGAAACGGCACGAAGCGGGACTAGAAGTTAGAACGAAGGCGGACAAAATTATGTAATCCAGGTTATACTAGAAATAAACTACTATTACAATAATTGCGTTGCCGTAAGTTGTGCCGTTTACTTGAAATTGATTACACGAATACATCACGAAAAAGCCGAGATTCGAAAAATTGCCTTTTTTTGGGTACCATGGTTTAAATATTTCTTCACGATAAATTTAGTTCTTCGTTGCAATCAACAAAAAAATCCCAGGAAAAGAATATAGAATTACCTTTACTTTGGTGTAAATATTGTTCGTATGCGTTCAGCATTAAGCTCGCAATAAATTAACGAAGTCAAAGGGAATATATTTAAAAATTCGATAGTAGTCATATCTTGACAGAAAAATTATAGATCTGTTTATATTATAAATCTGTTTCCCCTTTTCATCGAAGAAATACTAATTCATTCTAAGGATTTTGATATGAACGATTGCCTTTTAGCCTTATAAATTTGTTAATGTTTATTTCTCAGAAAGTCCAGATAAGAAAGGGCGATGCGGGTAATGAAACCCCAACTTCCTCCAACCAACTTCATTATACATATATTTATTGCTTTACGCATTGTTTATTCGTAATCTGTACAACGGTGCGAGTGGTTTGATACCCATTACCTACCTATTCACACACATATGTAGCATACTCCTCCCTCCCCCACCTCCTCCGCCTTACGAATAACCATTTCCGTTTGTCCATTTCAGTAATCTTTATGTAACTGCCAGGAGATTTATAGCAAACGTCAGCGTCCTGAAATTGTCTATCCTTCTCTTCTCCCAATGACTTCGACATGAATATTATCCTTTAAGAAGCACAAATTTGTTATTGTAAATTTCTACGGTTATTTGTAGTCTCTCTTCCTAAGTACCATTCAAATTAATCATCTATGCCAATTTCCTCCCTACGATATTTATCTCTGAAACAACACTCATTTATCTCGAGATGCGCATTCCTTGCGTATCAAAGACTTTAATTTGTACATAAACAATACTTTTGTCATATTTTTACGTCCAGATAACTGTTCTTCTCCCCTATTGCACGCTCCGATTCCAGTAAGGCATACTTCTAATTATTGTTTAACAAAAGGTTAAATACTAACAAAACTATTGCATTCTATCCAGAAACGACAATAACAATCAATTATGAGAAATCTCAGCCTTGCCCAACAAAAAATTTATCGCGTGTCGTTACTAAATCATCGTAGCACCCAGCCGCCGCGGACCAAATCGTCGCGGACCAAATCGTAGCAGGACCAAATTGTCGTGGGACCAAATCGTAGCGGACCAAATCGTAGCGGACCAAATCGTAGCGGACCAAATCTCCGCGGACCAAAGTTCCGGCTGCGGATTACGAACTCACTGTAAAGTATAAATCTAAAAGCACCCGGAATTTTGGTCCGCGGAGATTTGGTCCCCTACGATTTGGTCCGCTACGATTTGGTCCCATGACAATTTGGTCCCGCGACGATTTGGTCCGCGACGATTTGGTCTGCGGCGGCTGAATGTTCCGGCTGCGGTAAAGGCACCCGGAATTTTGGTCCAAAGTTCCGGCTGCGGTAAATGACAGAGCGGTCGAAGAAGTTACTAACCTACTAGCTGACGACTTTACCGACGGACCTCTATAACGAAAGATCAATGACAAAGTAATATGAGAATGAAATAAGATGAATAAGGGCATTCAGTTTATATTTTATTTATAAGGGCATACAGATTTTATCATTTCAAAACTTTACTTAAAGTTTGTTTCTCTCAAAAGTTTGAAAAATTAAGTAAATTGGCTTACGAAGATATTTCTGTGCACGTATCGCGTTATACACTATTCTAAGTATTCAGGAATATCAACCCATTTACACCGTAAGTGGAAGAAACATGGTGGTAACAACCTACGAGAATATCTCCTTCTTAATTTATGAGGTAAAATCAAAAGTTTAACATTCCATAATCATACATCTCAGACATATTGCACTTACTTTCATATCTTTGGTGTACAGAACTCCCATTTCTTGGAACTCTATCACGAATGACATTCTTTCAACCTGAGACTCTGTTTTGTTGATGACTTTCTTTACCCCAATTTAGAATTATACACTTATCCATTCTCACTTAAGGAAATCACTGAGTTCAGAAACTGCTTTCAACTTTCTTTGGGTACACCAAGAGTGAAGTCTACGTCGCACGGATTACGAACTCACTGTAAAGTATAAATCCAAAAGAAACACAGTCGTCATCACTTTCAACTAACTCAATCCACAACAATAACAAAATATTAGCGCTTGAAGTTTACTCAACATCTGACTGACATTTTACAGACGTCCTCAACGCTAGCACGAGGTGATTACGTGGCCTTTTGCCCTGCTTTGAAAACACGATCGTCTTCAAAAATCTGAAAAACGTAAATGGCATTTCAGAATACTTAAGTAATGTAGGGTGAGGTTCCCGTTCTAGTTCTAACAATGGCGTTTCTTATCTATTTCTGAAAGTATTTGCTACCTGCTCTTGTGGATGTACTACGTACTATGAGGAGGGCGGTGCCTAGGCATTTTGCCGCCTGAGCCGAGTTAAATAGCCTGCAACCGTAAATTACGTCGTAAATAGTTTCTGTATCATAACAGAGATGTTAATTTTCAGTAATACCTTGAATTAAATATATTTGTGATGACAAAGAAAGATTCCTAGTCAAAACAAAGTCATCTTCTATCGAGTACATTGTAGGTAGAATAAAATTGTCTAAAAACCAACCTTCCCATCTAATTATTGCTACAGATAACTAATATTGTATAATTTACAATTACATTCACTCATGTACCCTTCGATTTGACTCTGGTTTATTGGAAAGGGTGGATTTACGCCAATATGTCTTTCAAGTACGATATCATGGGTGCAGAAACTTCGGCCCATTTGGGAATACTGTCCGAGCTGCATAGCAATTGCATTTTCAATGTTTATTTAATATTTGTTCGTCATATTGGCATAATATGACCCGCAAAAATTAAGCTTGAAGTTATAAAGTAGGGCACACATGCTATACATACACATACATCTACGGTACTCATTATGAGTTGATAAACGACCAGAAGTAACTATCTGTCTGAGCGATTATTCTCTATTAAAGTTTAATCGAGTTATCACGTCCTGCTCGTTGCTGGCTGAAATCACAAATTTCTGTACGGATAGATTTTTCGAATGCCTTTTTGATTGACTAATCTCCTACCTTGGAGAGATTTAACTCGAAAAATTTTATCATTGCCGAAACATTTCTGTCGAACCAAAAATCTCCGCATACTTACTAAGACATGTAGGTAGTAGCTAGTTTCAAGTTTTTTGTCTGGGGATACTAGCTCTGTGGAGTTCCAGGGTCTCCCGGATAGCCAAGTTGGCAACGCGTTCGACTTCGGTGAAAGCGATCCCGGGTTCGATTCTCGGTGGAGGCCTACGTGCGAGATGACTTCAGCTGTCGAAGCACTTTAACAGTGTTAACAATACTAATATGTACTACTGAAGCATATTACTTAAGGGTCGGCGACCCATAGTTCTGTATCTGCATTTCAAGTAAATAATATTTTTCGGAAATTCTTGCATTTCTCGAATTCATTATTCTTCATCTGCCTATGAATGGTAACCTAGGATCGAATTGAGAGAAGAACAGGAGAGTACCAAGGATTATAACATTACTGATTTCTCGTAACAAATCCTAGCAAGACCTCATTTCGCCCTTTTGAAAGAGCACCTGAGTTGATGCACTGTTAACTCCTCCCTAGTCTTTAGGAGTCACACATCGTTCATGGAAAAGATGACCGTTTTAAACGACAAGCACTTATTTCTCTGATGTTTTCTCATGGTGCCTTTTTGTTTGATGTATCATGGTGGCTCTTCTCTGGACTACAACTTCGTCATGGTGGTAGGACTTGCGAGTCCCTATGACCTAAAGAATATAACTGAGAATGACCTTGCTCCTGGTAGGATCACCCATGCCAGAATGGTCAATAAGTTGGATGATTAATTTATGGAAATGCTGTGCATTGCAATTCAAAACTTGTTTATTTATTCTTGACGTAGTGAAGCGATTGAGGTTTCTATATGTATATTTCTGCATTTTATGAAAAAATTCGAAATTTTACCTAATTAATTCCTTATGGAGGCCTCAGTCTGATCTTTAAGCCTAGGGCCTCCGATACCTTAAATCCACAGGGGCATTCCCATGCCAGAATGGTCAATAGGTATTGGTCAGATTAAAGGTAGTCAACGCAGCTTCTGAACATCAGTGAGGCATCTGTATCCCCTTGGGGAGGCCATAATAAGTGATGGTGCCATGTTAAAGACAATTGAGGAAAGCAAAGAGGGACCTTCACTACTTATCACATGATGTGCCTATAAAGTAATATTGTTCATGGTGTAAATGGAACTCAGCCCTCTAGGGAGTGTTGCCCCCAGCAGTAATGGGATTCAAGCCATCTTGGTTGTCATTCCATGAAATCCTTATTCAGCGAATGACTAGAACAAAAGAGAGATGGCCAAAGAAACTAGGTGGGAATCTTAGGATAACACTTAAGAAAGGGAACTTTGAAAACGTAGAGATAGAAATGAAGTGGTCCCACATTAACTCAAGGGCTATGTGAAACATGATGGAAGGATGGGGAGATTTTTGGAGGATTGGGGTGAGAGTAATTTTCAATGGGGGAAATACTAGCCAAATGCATTGTGATAGTCTCCGACAAGAAAGCTGGAGAAGTGGTGATCAACACCAAGCTTATAAGTGACCAGGTTATGTCAGTAAACGCTGAGCTAGTAAACACAATGACATTTCATGTGTATTTGCTCACAAGTGATTATGGAAGGATAAAGTAGACTTAGTTTTTGAGCAAATAGAAAAATTTATAAGAAGGATGAGAATGGCAGTAAAAGTCTAAATGTTATGGGGGACTGGAATGCAGTAGTTGGGCAAGGCAAAGATGGGGAAGAAGTGTGAGGGTTCAGACTAGGAAAAAGAAATGACAGGGTACAGAAATTATTAACCTTTTTATAAGAGAAATAACCTCAGTATCACATCAAACTCTTTTGGTGCCATTACAGATGGAGGTACATATGGAAAAAATCCAGGGACACAAATAGGTATCAAAGTAGTTACTATTTTGTTAGAAAAAGGTTTATAAATAGTGTTAAAACTAACAAAGTTATCCTGGTGCTGATGTGGACTTGGATCATAATCTGGTAATGATGGGAAATGAACTTAAATTTAAAAAGATCTTTCACATAGAAAAGCACCTAAATGGAATATAGAAATCCCTTGGAATGGGAAAACTAGAGAGTTTCAAGACCTGTTCGAACAAAAACTTAGGAATACAAGGGTGATGATGGAGATTAGAAATGAAATGGAGGAAAAAATAATTGAAAATAAATAATTCATATTATAAAATATTTTGTTGGGATCTAAACTACCAAATTGCATTGCATGATATTTCAGTGCAACTGCTAAATCTAAACTGATCAGGTTTGAGTGATAACTGCTAATTCAAACTACCTATACTTAATATAAAAAGCCTTCAGTTTCCAGTACTATACAGAGCCACTTAAAAGGGACATTTACATTTCATAAATTGCGAGTCATTGAAGGAACAAGAAAAATCCATTCATGGATTCCCACCTCAAAGTCACGGCTGAAGCAGTGGATCCGGCATGTCATACTCTTTATTCAGCGGTTTAACATTTTTGATAACTCAATTTACTAGTATTTTTTGTATCATCTAATCACATAGTTGTATTTTTGAAACTTTGCATTAGATTTAAGACATTGTTAATTCTTTAACAAACTATATACATATGCCTCATTTTCACCGTACAACTTTTTAGCACTATCTGTACTATCTTCAGGCTATGAGAACACAGATACTTTAAGAAGGGTTTAAAGAGAAGATATTCCCTTCAAAAGAGGCCAAGATAAATAGCCATAATAGCCAAGCAATAGCTATTATTGCCCAAGATTGATAAGTGTAGGCAAATATGATATCAATAGGATACAATAAAGTATCATATTTTGGAATTCACCTTAACAATTTGTGATTTCTTTAAATGACTTAGAAACAAATGGGGATTGACAATTATTACAGCATAAAAATACAGTCAAGCTTCAAATATATTTAGAATGATTTAAGTAACATAACATAATATTTAGATAACATGAATCAGGAGCTTGATATTAAATTTGTTTATTGTAATTTTGCCTGGGCATTTTGCCTTGGTATGGATGGAGTTACTACTCTAAACCACTTTAGAAGCATCGAAATCCCTCATATGTCATTGAATGCTTGTTATGCATTGTATTCTATTTCTGGTGAGTTCAAATAAAATTATAGTATGGTAATAATAATAATAGGGTACTATAATAATTTTGAAATAATAACTCTTTAAAGCAACTCTTTTTCTGCCGAAATTTTATTAAAAAATTCTTTGCTCCATTATAATAGAAACAATAACTTTCACTATATTTTAAGGCTTATGGGAAAAGCTGCCAAGAGTCAAAGTCATTAATCCACAAACAAAAGCTAAAGAAAAGAAAAAGTACCAGGTAAGTCTTATCTGGGAAGCCATTATTCCCCTGTAATAACTTTCTCAGCATTAGTATTCTTGCACACTTGTTCTGTTGCAAAAATGTAAATTTAAAAATGTTTGGTGTAATCTCTAACAAGATTCTTCTTCACAAAGACAATTTTGATGATAAAAATCTATAAAAAATATTTCCGATCTTTATAAAAAATAAAATATTAAACATTGTTTATTCATAAACAAAGTGATGGATTGTAGCCTAGAATAGAAGAAATTTTTCTGGTTAAACTAGGAAAGTACATTCTTGAAATATTTGAAGAATTCTGCTATTTAAGTGGCAAGATCATCAGCATGTGGAAAGAGAGAAATAGTTTAGCTCAAACAAAGATGTCACACTGACAGTAAAAATGCTTACTGAAAGCATATAATACAAGCTTGAATATCAGCATATGGTTCACTCAAACATGTATAAAGAGCCTTTGTATGTATGGCTAAGAAACATGGAGAGTATCAGCAGCAGAAGTGAGAGGATTAGAAATGGAGATGTTGTGCAATAGAAAATTGATGAAAATAAAATGGATATGTTGGATAATGAATTATAATGTGATTCAAAGAACATAAGGAGAAACAAAACTATATGGAATATGGATAAAAAGAATTGGAAGGAAATGTGGATGGGAGGAATTAGAAAGAAATGCTTTTCCTTGGGTTTTTTTCTATATGCACCCCTTAAAGTTACATTTACACTTTTCCTTGTAGAAAGACTTAGGTTTGATTATGGAATTATGGTAATGGTTAGTGTTAAGGTTGGGAATTAATAATTAAGTTAAGGTTAGTAATTATTAGAGAATGAACTGATTGGCCTGGAATAGAATTGTTTGCTACAAACCAATATTTGGATTGTTAAACTATGATGATGATTATGTCATTAATTTTAAATTCAGTGGCCTCTCTTACTTTGGGCATTCCTTAGGGTTATACATCAAATTAAGAGATGAGCCAAAGAATCTGTTTTCTCTTGTTGTTTTAAATATTTTCTAATACATTTCTTCAGATATGGATAGTAAATCTATCAGTATTAAGTCAAAATACTATCTGAAATATTTGTCAGTAATGTACTTGCATATTTGAATCTCCTTATGCATGAGTTTACAAGAATACAGTCAATATATATAAAAAACAAAATTAACAAAATTTGAAAATTCTTTTCTGCTTGGCATAAGGTATGTACCACATTAAGAATATTTTATGTGTCTGGGATACTAACCCCAAACTAAAATTTAGGACATTTTGAATATTGACTTATGGAAGTATATCCTTATTTCCCCTATGTCACTATCACACTAATAATCCAGTGAGTTTTTCCATCAGAAAGTAATTTATTTTATCAAGCTTCAAAATTACTTATAAAACTATTATGAAATGATATATGAATATGCATGGCACCTGTTTATTGAAAATTGAACATTTTAAAGGTGAATGACAGAGGTATCTCTTGAAATTTTATTGTAAAATATATTTGATAGATCTTGATTTAAATAAACAGGATCTTTATCTGGGAGAGTTTGAGATAGGAAAGGTTCTTTGTTAATTTAACCTAGAGATAAGACTTATTGAATTTAATTTTTCATAAAATCAGTTCTAGTGGCATGAAATACTGCATACTCATAAGCTGTACATAGTATATGCATGTTATACTACTATGCTGCTACTATGATATATCAGAAAGTTACAAAAACACCTACTGGGAAAAGACTTTACAATAATGTATATGCAGTCAAGAAGTGAAGGAGAATTGATATGTGATTGTAAAAGCACATAGAACATAATTATAAGTTCTCCCAAATTAAGAAAATTACTTATTTTCCTATGATAATATCATTATGCAAATTGTTTGATATACTAGGAGCTTAATAGGTTTTGATTACTAAACTAATGTAATTTCAACAAGATGAATTTGAATGTTTCACTAAAAGTTATACTTGCTTATGATGTTCCAAGGTATTGCATGAAACTTTTCTGCTATTCTTCATGCATTTTTAATATACACTTAATACTGAAGTCTGTTCCAATACTTCAAAGGTTAAGATGCATGGCCTCTATACATACATGTGTTAGCGTTCTTGAAATGCTGCATTCTCACCATTGTGTTCATTGCAACAAAGGAGTGAAAAACTGATGACCCATTTTTTATCACAAATAACGATGCTTAAAAGAAAACCACTCTCTTCTTCATTGCATCCCTGCTAGTATCATTGCTTCGTAAAGCAAACATGGGATTCATCTTTTGCAAATTCATCTGCAGCACAATTTTTTATTAACTGATTTTAGATCAGATTTTACCCTTTACCAAACTCTACTGATAGCTAGTTCTTAATAAAGTGGTGACTTCTCTTACTAAGGAAATTACATCTACTCAAAATATCATCCACAGAAATTTTAGGCAGATGACCTGATTGGCTATTAAAAATTATTGAATTGCCTATTATTATTAAACCTTTCTTAGTAAACTAATCAAACTTAAGGTTCAGGCCTCATACATGCTTTGTAACAGCAGGTGAATTTCTGGAGTCACAGTATTCTCCTTCTCAAAATACTATGAATATATATTTTTGTAACAGGGAACCACCATCATATCAAATTTTACTATGAGACCCTCTCCTGGGAAAGACCTCCCAAATGGTACATATGGTACATAGATTATAAGATTTTTTTCAGTGTATAATTTGAAACATAATTTGAAATCTTCATCAATAACTGGATAAATCAATAATTAATATATATGTTGAGAATGCTACTTCATATATATGGAGTGGCACAGTGAAATTTTATATCAAAAGGAATTGGGTGAACAGAAAGATGTCCAAAATGATAGAAAGATGTGAAAGAAAATCATGTTAATGGGTATGAATGTAATGGTTAATTTTGCTGTGAATGTAAAAAGACCAGATGAAAATTTTCTTATAAAATCATTTCACTTAGTTAGAAATAACAGCAAATTACTTTTCATTCCTTGTTTTAAGATAGAATTCCATGAAGTTAGCCCAGGTCGCCAATATGCAAAAGAAAATTGCAACCCAATTAATTCAGAAACAGCAGCATTTTACCACACTATTATATATTATCACAAGGTGAAAAGGTAAATCTTATCAACCCACTGGTGCAGTATTTTACATCTTAATATCCAAATGTAAATGATAAATCTTTGACTTAGTAGTCCAAGAAGTGCTTAGTGTCAACCTTTCTTGGGATGGACAGTTTTCAAAATGAAAGAGTAGTCATTTCTGCCTGTAATGAATTTTATTTCTTCTCTGGGTGCATACAATCAAGTTCTACATAAATTCTGATACTTGTTATTTTCAATCAAATTTTCTTCATTCCTTCCCAGGTGCTTTGCATGGTCCCATCATTATCCGATAGAAAACTGTAAACAAGGAAGATAAGATTAACAAAAGAACAAGAAAATTATATTTAAAATATCATAAAACTCATAACTTTTTTTAATAACTGACCCAGAATTCTTTAACTCTCAACTGAAAATGTCTCATCTTAATGAAACATCTGTAATCAATGACAGTTAAAAAGGAGCACACAGTGATTTCTGCAATACTTTTATTTACACAACCAGTTTTGCTTCCGTGGAAGCATCATCAGGCATCATCTGGTGGTGTATCAGGTATAACACCTAATGATGCTTCTGAAGAAGCAAAACTGGTTGTAAATAAAACTATTTTGGAAATTAATAAATGTGCTTCTTTTCATGGCTTTCCACAAAGTTATGCCTTCCCACATCGATTTCAACAATTTAAGTCAAGCTATCACCTTAAAACAGGATATTTGTATTCATTAAATTGCTAAAACTTTTCCTTGAAATTATCTTAAAATAGTTGGTTTTTGCTTTATTATTTCTATGTTTAATGAGGCTGAATTACAAGAGTTGATAACTTTGTCCACCTCAATAAGGTATTTTATCACAAAGTAATTCTGGAAAATGTTCCTGCTTAAACTGCTTGCTTAGAAAAACAAAATAGGAAAATTAAATTATCTATATCACCTCATTTACTCTCTTAGTGTGTTACTATAATTTATCAAACAATTGATTTTGGACAATTGAATTAGTTATAGAAATTACATCATTACCTAAAATAAATAAAAGCTAATTTTTAACAATGAACATATTCTACCATTGTAAAATTTAAGATCAAGATTAAATAAGTATTTTTTAACCAATATGAGTACCAACAAACCAATCTTATGGACATCTACTTCCTGCATTGTTTGAATGATTTCTTGGAACACTTTCCATATATTCTATAAAAATGTAACAATATTAATGATTATGAATGCCAAGTTTATATTCTATGTTATATAATTCCTTTTATAAAATGTAACCAGATATTTGCGATTTCTCTTTCCTTTGCTATCAATGCATAACAACATAATTTATACACACATACTCATGTATATTCTGCACAAAGATAAAAGGACTTGGATGGAGGTAAGACCCTCACTTTTTTTAAATATTAGAGGAAGAATTAATATGTTTATATTGGGTTGGGTTATGGAAATGAAAGAAAGCCTGCAGTTAATAAAAATTTCTAAAATAGAAAGTAAGCTGTTACAAGTTTGAAAACTTATCAATGACCACTGAATTTCTGTTTTTAACATATACTCAAATCTACATTCATTTTAACTAAACCAATAAAGTATGCTACAATTGCATATAATATTTGTAGGATTATACTAGTAGGATTCATAACCTATTGTACCTCAATGTTATCAAAATTCTCCAAATGTATATTTAGTATGTCAGCATCTTCCATTTAAATAACTGTATTTATAAATCTTATTAGTTTTACTTCAGATGGTAATTAAATGATTCCATGTAAAATGCAACCAATTTTTTAAATGAAGTAATAAGATCAGTTTGCATTTCTAATTTCCATTTTATAATCAATGGCCTATAACCATAAAATATTCATAATAATTTTTTAATCATGGTACACCACAACACATGTATTATTTTTTAATCATGGTACACATGGTGATGTCTTGTCACAATAGATGTATGTACAGGTAAGAAAATCAGAAAAGTAATTTCTCTTGGTTAAAGTCAAAAAGCTCCCATATAGAATACAAAGTTTATAGGTTAAGCAGTTACATATGTACTACATTATTGAATTTGACATTTGTTGCAAGCATTGCATCAGGTGGTAATACATTGAAAAATTTTATACAAAGATTATAAAGGGAGTTTTTTGTAGTAGTAAGTCTATAACTGCTTTTGTGTATTTTAGAGCTTCTTGTATCATAATTATGAGCATTATCCAGTCTTAAAAGCATGTAGGTTTTCTTTCATATACATAAGGCTTTAATATACATATAGTAGTAGACCATAATTATTTTTAATAGAACAAAAAGGTTTACAGTGCTCTCTTGGTGGAGAGTTGGTTATAATCCTAATTTCAATTATGTAATTTAATAATCCTAATTTTTGTAAGGCTAAAATTATTTTACTTCTGTTGCATGACCCCACAGTCTAAAGCCCGTATGACATGGTCCAATATATTGGCCAATATATTGCAGATTGGATTGTGTCCCGTTTGCAACATGCCAATTTCCAACCCAATTCCAATCCCCCAATTTCCCGACCAATTTCTCACCCAATCTGGCAATTAGAACATGTTCTATTTTCTCTGGCCAATCTCCAATCAGAAGTGAGTTATATCGTGCCCTAGTGTCCAAAACAAGAAGCTTCATGAAAATATCCTGTTCTTCCTTGTTGTGAAAGACATGAAACATCCAGTACCGGCTTAGGAACGTGGCACGTTAGTTTTTGAAGATAATTCGAAATATTATTCGAAAATCTGGACGAAAGAGTTTTGCGTTGCTAATTCATACTATTTAATAATCTGGAATGTGGCGTACTCATGCGGGACATTTGAGCATTAATGTTGCCAATATTGGTGACAATATTGTTCTCATCTTGCTGAACAGATCGCCCAATATTGGGCTGCTTTCTTGTGCCAATTATTGGGCAATTTATTGGCCAATATATTGGACCGTGTCAACGGGCTTAAGGCCATAACAACTAACTGGGATTGGAAGAAGGCAACGTATATATTTGTAACCATTTCCTGGGGGACGATATATTTTAGTCTTCAAATTAAAAACAAGTTTTTGGATAGTTTTATTGCTACAGAGTTTTTATGTACCTCTCATTCCAGATGTTTATCTAGTGATAAACATCTGTCTTTTTTATAAAAATATTTGATGCTGTGTTTTCTCGGAGTTTAAAAATAAATGGTTGGCAGAAAACCAGATTTCTGCTTGTTTCTGATCAGTGACTGACAAGTCCAAAGCTTTTTCGCTGAATTACAAGGCTGATTTAAAGTAGTGTTGTCTGCATACAATACTGTGTCAGCAGTTACATTTTCAGACATGTCATTGGGATTAGGAATATCATATCAAAGATGCTACCTATTTACAAGAGAATTAATGTTTCCTTTTTTAAATAATACTTGACCTACTTCATGTCTCACTCAAAGAAGTGAACAACATCACGGATATGCTTTCTATGAAGGATCAACCAGGGACATATCTCAGAGCAATTCACTCCAGGGACATACCTCAGAGCAACCTCAATCAAGGACATTGTGGTCAGATGGACACCTATCTGATCCTGTTAAACCTATGTCACTGATAAAATTGTTGAATAATATTTCTTATGTTACAGAAAAATACTGAAGAAATCATAAAAAAAACATTTTATAGCTGTGTGAACAATTACTCACATTATAGCCTTGGAATGGAATTGGCCAAAAAATAATGTAAACTATACTGGGTTCAAGAGCCAGGTTTACTCAGTAATAGTAACAAAGGTAATAAATTCCTAAATTAAATCCACTACAGAATTGATCACCATAACTATGTCTTATAATGTGTCAATTATAATTTGGACATAATAACTGATGACTTAACTTATTGAATAAATATGTGTTGTGTATTTTGAGCAATAGAATTTTGCCAGTTTCTATCCAGAGGAGATATTAGATCGACTTTCAATGTGTTGCCTTAAAAGTAGGTAATGCAAATTACCTAAATCTTTAAGATCTTAAATGGAGCCCAATTTATTTTCGCATTATAAAATAGATTGAAAGTCGAAGGAATTTGTTACTCCCTTCTGTTATTGTCGTATACCCATAGCAAAAAAAACTCAAGCAATCAAAAGCTTTATCAAAAAAAGAATTTCAGGTAGTAATACAAATCTCTAGATATTTACTGTTTTACATTAATCTACAAATAAAATAAAGTGAATAAAAGTTAAAGATTATATGCGTTAAAGATTATAAATTAATTGTTACTAATGCTGGAAACCAATGCTTACTGTTTTCTGGATTCTCGCAGTTGAACTTCATCATGATGCATGCATTACTAAAAGTTTGCCTCTGGCCAAGATAATTCTGACCGCACACAGGAATATAAATCTTTGGACAGCCGATCAAACATTCTTTCTTTGTCTTCTCCGCAAATGAGAGGCTCATCAATGAAACTGCAGCTGGGTAACAAAGAAAAATTGAGATTTTATTTATTAATTTTCATATTCTGAATTCATCAGGTTATTTGTGGGCGAGAATGTTCATCTAACACGAATTGTGGTGAGCCAACGTAGTTATTCCTTGCGGAGATTATAATCTAATAATTCCTTCACTGATTTTAAAAAGATGATGAAAATAAAACGCAAAATCCAGTTCCTCTCAAATTCGTATATTTTTAAGAAGCGATTTATACAGTTGACACAGGTTGACAGATTTAACACGATAGAAATAGACATGGAAAAGAGATTCTTAAATCGGCACAATTATCTGGATTCGTAAGCTAACACCTTTTTCTTTGAAGTGTTTAGGAATAGTGTAGTTTCTCGTCTTGAAAGTCATTAGAGTGACCCTTAGTTTTATTAAAGTTAATTATTTATACTCCATAGTTAGAAAGAGGATTGGGATCAGCAAGGTATCACTTTTATAATTTTCGTAATTTTTTGAAAAGATCAGCAAGAATGACGCGAGGTATCATCTGTGCACTAATATAAATGCATGGTACACCTTCATAGTTCCAAAGGGCGATAGCACGAAAATACAACACTCCTCAATTATTTTTTCTCAAGCGGAATCGAAAACTATAATCCCCCTGCAATCTAACTCTAAAATCAATGTACTCAACGAGTAATTCAATAAATAAGCGATAATTCCAGAATTTTCTGCTGAAAATTCCATTCAAAATCCTTAGAGAGAATTTAAACGTTCAGTTCATCCGCTAAAATAAAAAAAACGAATCATTTGAAGTTACGTACGCTGCTAATAGGTTTCGATGGAATAATCCCATATAATTTTAAAACCTTACTATTCCACTCATATAAACTCAATCTTGGTGGATTTGAAATTACTTTAAAATAATTTTTTTCTCTCCTTCAAAATAGTGTCTTAGTTACCCAAATTAGCTTACTTATTTACAATCAAAATAAATTTGATGATTATGAATACTGGATCCGAATAAAATAGAAGGAAAGGTTTGCTAAAAACAGCAAGAAATATGGTAGTAACTTACCTAATATCGCTAAAATGTGAGACCTCATGACTGAAGGAATGCAAAGAAACAACTGAAGTAGTGCTTGTTCGTTAGCGAAGTAAATTTATAGCCTTATCATAGGAGAACGGGGATGTAATTTTTCACTGTCTTCGATAGAATGTGGTACTCGAAAATAATTATTTTAGAAAAACCAGTTAAACTCCGCTTTGATATTTCGGTTATTCTTCTTTCTCAACAAATAAAAATTGAAAATTAACTAGTATAAACATTTTTTTACGGAATTTGTAAAACTTGATTAACTCAATAACAAACGCATTTGAAAGTTACTATCAAGCTTATCGTTGAATTTCAAGATTATGCTACTGAACCTTTTCTGTTCAATTTTTCGTAATATTACATACATTTCCTTTTCGTTCATAATTTCTTTAATTTAACGGCCTTTGTCAGCGGTTTGCAATGCAACAAAACTATATATTTTTCTTAAGATATGGGGGATTCTTTATATATTTTGTAGATTAGTATTTGGGACCTAATAATATTTCTTAAACAGCTTTAATGGTTATCATTAGAATACTTTCAGCAAAGATAACCTGGCTTCGATTGCGGACGAATTGATAAATCTTCAGCAAGTAATTTGCTAAAATTTCAATTTTTTTCCCTTTCATTTATTCGCAAATATGAATTTGAGATAACAGTCCTTCAATATTGGTACTTGTTCCAAAAGATAGGAAATATTTTTTCACTCGTGATTTATGGCCGTAATGCGAGAAGCTCATTTAGGTAGAAATCAAGCATCAAAAAGAATTTTTTACAACGAAATATTATGGTGAACTTAAAAAATTAAGCAGTCATTTAGTATGATATTCTAGTACGTATTATTCACATAGATTGTTTCCAGTACCCGATATCTTTCCCAATGCTAATGCAGTACATATGAGCTTATGAGTTACTGTTCTTCAGTTCAAGTGGTTTTTAGAGGTTAAATATCCAGTAATATTTTTAACGTAAAATGAAAATATCAGACACGAATATGACTGTCCTACTGAAGTCCCTCAAGGGCAAGCGAAAGTGGTTGCTTAGTGCATTCTGACTTTAGCAAACTGTAAACAAAGCCAGCAGTTCAAGCTGATCGCCCTCTTCTCAGAAGGAGCTTGTTTGCGCTCTTTCAAGCAAAGAGTTTCCTCATGACTTTGCAAACTTTCGAGGAAGATCGAAAAAGGCATCTCAACTATTTCTTCCGTGATTCCATCGGTCCGTAGCTTAAAGAGACCTTAATGGCCAGTACATCATTGATCTATGGTATCTATTGATTAATGGCCATTGCATCGTCATCTATCAATTTTATCGCTTACTAAAGACACTTTTTCTTAACAGTTTGCAAGTTAATCATAGCTTTCTGATGAAAAATCGCAGATTCTGAGCGTTCGCAACCCAAAATTGGGTTGTGAGGGAGCTTTCAAGCTCAAAATACATGTAGGTTCATTTACAATAGAGTATGCATTCAAGGGCGTTTAGATCTGTCGCAGGCAGTAAAAGGAGATTATTTACAGTGATGTGATGTAACGAATTACAAGTAATCGAATTACTTGTAACGATTACATTTTTTGCTTTGGTTTCAGGTAATGAAGCCATTAGCTGTTGCCCTGACAATTTTGCAAGCAGAGAAGAATATGTTCATTGGGTTTCTTCAGCCAACCATCTAGGGATTACTACGTGAACTCAATAAGAGAGCCACTGACAGTGCTCTTGTGTACTGTAGGCCACTGGCACGGGCGTTGCTTCAGAGAGTTGAAACAAGATTTGGCAACGTGCTAAATGAAAAGAAATTAACCATTGCAGCAGGGCTGATACCTTCCTTAAAGTTCACGTGGCTTGAGGGACAGGAAAAGGAAGAGGCTTTGCGTACTTTTAAAGAAGAACTTGGGTCAAATGAAGAGGCTCCTCTCGAAAAAAATTACTCCTGTGAGACAAGTGATGATGAAGCTAATTTTTTTAATGTTGTAAAAAGGAGGGAAGTTTCCCCAGCATCTGATGAAGTACTTGCTTTGTACACTTCAACAGAACTAGAGTTACTTCACCAACTTCCAATTCTAAAAAGAGCATTCATCAAAGCAAACGCTTCCCTGCCATCCAGTGCTCCTGTGGAGCGGCTTTTTAGAGTGAGCAAAGATATTTTGCCACCAAAGAGGGGCAAACTATCAGATGAAAATTTTAAAATGCAATTGTTTTGCAAAGTAAATTCAAATATTTAAAAATTTGTTTACCTTAAATATATTCATTATATTTTGAGTGTTTTTTTATTTATTTGCATGATGTTGATTTTAGAATACATCCTCATCCACAGGTGTAAATGCCATGGCATTAAAGAATAATAAAATGTTGGTTTGCAAGTTAGTACTCCCTGTTTGAGAAAATATTGACTGCGATTGTGTCATTTATAGGAGCAAAATAAAAAGTAATTGTAATCCTACTGATTACTTTTTCAAAGAGTAATCTGTAATTGTAATTCATTACAAATTTGACAGTGTAATTGTAATTGAGCCCGATTGCATTTTTTCAGTACTTTTCCCATCACTGATTATTTATCACTCACTCTTTGGTTGCCAATATCTGATAAGAGCATAAACGAAGATTGTTGATTCATACTTAGATAATGCAAGAAAAGAGATTACATTCTTTCACTTTCGTCAGTGGTCTATGACTTACGAAGTTATGATCTCAACCAGCCCACAGAATTGCAAGCCCAGATGCCGTTTTCTATCCTACCTTTTTGTCCGTCGTTATTCCCTTCGCTGGCATATTTCATGCTGAATCTTCCACACACAATCCCCACTCCCTCAAATACTATTCGTTTGGGACTCACTTCGGACGGACTCGACGAAGCATCTGCTTTTGGACTGCAGACCTTAGGGTAGGCCAAAGATATTATTTCCTAAATTAGATGAAGCTATAAATCAGTTCTTAACATGAGTCATCGTAATAAATGTTTCGCTTAAAAACTTCTGAGAAAATAATGCTTAGGTGGTGGTCTTTATACTTTGTTCCATGAGGGCGAAACGATACTTATTGCTTCCGAACAGCAAATTGTCCTAAGCAATTCTTGATTAAAATTCTCGATATTCGATTTTAAATTGAATCAAGGAATCACGATTATCAAAGAAAATATAAAACCTTTGCAAGTATTGAATATTCAGCATTAAAAAATATCTTTTGGAGCCGGAAATAATAAATTATAATATAAAGTAACCAATAATAATTATCTAATCTTGCTTAATTTAACTTATTTACCTAATAATATTGACAGAAATGTAACGATGCCGCAAGAAATTCAGAAAACTGCACTCATTGCTCGTTCTCTGTCAGTTTGGACTAACCGAGTCTTGCAAGTTTACTGATCCGTTAACGAGGTACGAAGCTCGAGCTTCGGGCGAGGACAGATAAAAATACTGCCGTTTGGAGGGGAGGGATTTAGGTCAGCAGAAACGAGAGATTATGAGAAAGGGATTTGAGCGGGAAATACGATAAGTAAAACAGTCAAATGAACAACAATTTTCGAGGAAAACCATCGACGACGGTAAAATAATGGAACAATTTCTTGCGATTCCTTGACATTTCCTAAAAGTCAACTCTGCGAGTGGAGGCAATAGGAAAAAAAACGTACAATGGCCGTAGGAGACTTAAATGCATTATTTGCTTATAGATGAATTTCTTACGAGTAAAATATTCATGGATTGATTTAAATTCAATTGAACCATCAACCGTTTATGGTTCCATCATAGGGTTCTGCCTGAGCTCTCGAAAGGTAATCTTTATTTGATGCGAACTGCTTTTGTTATGACCTTCTTCAACCAGGAAACGTATTCTCAGCTCGCACCCTCTGTTCCTTTAATTTGTTATCACATCCTTCTCTGAAAGAGTGCTTATCTTTTAAAATAAGCCGTAATAATGGATGTGAAGAAAATTGCCTCCTATTCTTTAATTGATGTTTACAGATTCAAAATTTCCATGTTTATATTGCACTTAGTAAGTAAGGGCGAAAGTAAAGAAAAAATAAGTATACGAAAAATCATATGCTCAACAACCTTGGTCGTCATACACGTCGGCAAACACAGATGACGCAATAAGGTAATTGGTTTACCAAGAAACTGCATTATCTGCATAACCTCTATTTCTAAGATTCCGAAGAAGTTGCGGTAAAATTTTCAGACACATAGGCTCGGTAAACTGCATTACGTAACTTCACTTGGACAATAATGATAATACTCGCATAAAAATCCATATTTTGTAAAAAGGCCGTTATCCTTATCAAGAAAAACAATTTTTCGCAGTAGTGGAAAGAAATATACGAAGGAAGAAAATAACTAACAACGATAATAAAGTATGACAAAATACATATTAATATGAAGCATGAATTGCGATTCCTCATCGCATGAGTGATTCACTACATTACAGATTCAATTATCATGCATCATAGGTAGGAGTGTTTTAAGTATCTTTTACATCATTTTTGTGGATTATGTTGGCTTTAATCTTCAATTCCTTCGTTCATTATTGATAGGTTTGGGAGTTCACTAAGGTGTGACACAAGAATTAATATAAATAAATGTAGAATGGACTCGTTTTCAAATTTTATATTTCAATTTCAATCATTCTTTTGAAAATGGCAGGGTAATGGAAATAACGTTTATTAGAATTCATCGAAATTATTTGGGTTTTATGCATTCTCCTCTCGTAGTAGTAGTGTACTCTGAAAGAAAAAAGAAAGTATATTAATATCATAATAAGGATGTCTTTTTATATTGATTGGACTACCATGATTGAAAATATATTATACATTAGTAATTCAACGTATTATTGTATTTTATATTGTAATTAATAGCAAATTTCTCTTATTAAACTTGTAGGTTTTATTTATATTTGATAGTGCTGCAATGATTATCAGTTTACTCGGTTATTCCCCCAACTTTTCATTCCATCATATCTGAAATATGCATTCTGTTATCGAGAGTTCTTCACGAAAACTACATTTTTCCACATTTAGTTAGTTAGGAGATAGCCACAAAACAACTATTAAATTTAATGTAATAATTTTTATCTTCATAGAAACTCTTTGCTCTACTCATAATCTGACGATCGAGAAGATATATATATTAAAAACGACTCGTTAAATTTAAATGAGCAAATTAGTGAAACGTGATGTTGGTAAGCTATGCGGACGATTACTATCTTACCTTCAATATATTTCTGCCTCTGCATTATTAATATAGATAAATTTAACGTCAAATTTACATAGGTTATAGGAATGTAAGATTATAGATTTTTTCAACAGTACTATAGCAAAAATCACTCACCTCCGGGATGTCTGCAATTGTAGGTGTCATAGTCGCACTGATTTCCGAAATTTCGCGTAGTTCCGTCAGCTTTCGTCCCACATATCGGTCGGTAGTCGTCGGTGCATGGAATATTGCACTTGTCGTCAGAAGAAGCGAAGTGACATATCAAGAGGAAAACTGCGACCGCTGTCGAAGGAAAGCATAAAATCATGAAAAGACGCCCTTTCGGTAGGCATTTTATTTTCTTTTCACGTAACATCAATTCGACAAAGAGCGATACATTGTTATAAACTTTCTCATCGAAAGGCAAGCAGCTAGCAGTATAAAATAAAGTATAGTACCTATATATTTTATGTACGTTACAGTATTAATTGCATTACAGTATAAGTATACAGTAGTATTACATTACACATATAAGATTAACCATACGATATGTATCCAACACAACCACTTACAATAAGAATATTAACGATGAAAGATTTCATGCTTTCCTGGCATATGCTGCAGATGAAGTCCTCTGGAGTTCTCCACCAGGTTAGATGATCCGTTGCCGACGTTTCAACAGCTAACTCTGCCATCTTCATCAAGTCCACGCCCTGAGGACGGTGGCAGAGTTAGCAATCGAAACGTCGGCAACAGATCATCTAACCTGGTGGAGAACCCGAGACGATTTCATCTGAAGAATATTAACGTTAAAATGTCTATCTATTATTATTAATCTATTGTCTAAATCAGGGATTTCTAACCTTTTTGATCTCCATATCAATTAGCCTTAGAAAGCCGTACCCAGTACCCTCTGTCAATTATGATAAGAAATAATGTTAAAATAAGAAGACGACAGAAGATTACTCTTTCCACAGTTTTTGAGCCGCGGCCGCGAGCAGTTTCAACGAATCTTCGCAATTACCTGATGATAGCGATTATTCGTTGAAACCGGTCGTGGCCCAAAACAAACTGTGGAAAAAGTTCTCTTTTGTCTTCTATTAATAGTGGAGGGATGGATTTCCACAAAGCGACGCCTTCTTCCATGAACTTTAAGAAATAAAGTCTTTAGTTTACCATGCATTTTTAAACATAGATATTAGGGCCCCAGTTTTGCCTAACAGACTATAACATTTTGAAATAACTTGAGAATTCTGCTGAAACATCCAAATTTAAAAATCTTCAATAGCATAAAATAATTATTTATTAATTATTCTCATATTTATTTTCCCCTGGGAAAGCTTTCTGTACCCCCAAGGGGTACAGAAAGCTGGGAATCTCTGGTCTAAATCGATGCGTAAATGTTCGTCTCAAAGCCGCTGTGCTTTTATTCCTTTCATTTCTTTCATACTAGGGTAGAGGTTTTCAGGCTTTCAATTTCATTGAAATCTCACGAATGAATACTGGGCAGAACGGTATCAGTTGAAAATCTGCATGCGGATCGTGAGCTGCGACTGAAACATTCCTCTACTAAATTCATTTTACACACACACAGTATTTTCCATTATTTGCTCTATTTTACAAGTATCTCTTTTTTGCAACCTTACAAGCGATGGGTAAAATATAAGAAAAGACACATCAGGCTCCGCTTTGTCCTAGTAAAGGAGCTTTATTTTAATTGTTATTGCTAGGACATAGAAAGTTAGCTAATCAAACGTTGTGTAGCTACTAATGAGCGAATGGCTCCTGTGGGAATGAAAATTCTTTCGTTATAGTCGTAATTCAGTCATATTCGTGCGTTAAAGTCTCCGAAGTTATTTTTCTGTTTTCACTATCTACCAACTATCACTAGCCAACAATCACATGTTATCACGGTTAAGAATCTTGAAACGTTTTTGCGTTTCGACGGAAGAATTTCAAAAGGAACACATAGGCATCGATTGACTCTCCTTTCATTGTACGCTTAAGAAGATAATCTCCTCTACTGGACGCAATTTTCTCTCATATCATGATAGAGAGATTGCAATCGTGATGTCCGTATTCAATACTTGCTTTCTTTGCCAGTTAAATATAACTAGCTGCATATAACTATTTAACCACAAGCGTTAATTTTAGTATTTCACTCTCGAACAAAGAAATTATATATAGTTTATCGTAAGCGCTATGGGCTATGGAGAGATATTTTCTACTCACCCAGAAAAGAGATTCGTGAGGACGCCATCTCAGTTTCGGATACAAGAACTTCTGCCTCTCTCTGCAGATGGACTCTGCTATTTATTCCCTAGTACATAAAAAGAAGAGACGTTCTTAAGTGGGATTGGCTTGCATGATGGAGGATGATTTATTTCAAGACGTCCCCTCAAGGCCATTTTATCTTCGACTTCGGAAGATAGGTTGGAAACGAAAAGCCCTCGTCCGAAAGGAGCCAGTCATGGCCGAAAATAAAGTGCAACGAACCGCTCTCGAACGCAACGTCAGCCATCAACTCTTGTACGAAAATTTGCATTGAGGTTTTTTCCAAAAACTAAAGAAAGGAACGTGGTAGATTTCTTCGCTCTTGAAACTCAAAAAGAATCATCCTCTTCGCCGGAATGATAATATTTATTTTCTTATGGCGACGATTGCTTACTTTCTTGCTTTCTAGAATTTACTTTCATCTGACTCTATTGTGGCAGATATGTATCTTCATATTTGCGAACACCTTCTAACAATAGTGTCAATTTTCCTCTTTACTTAACCTCTTAGATTTTTGAAAAAAAAAACTTTTTTTAATGATTTCCAGCCTTTGTATTCCTATTCACAAATTCTCTGTGATGAGGTCATCTTAAATTGCGAGAAAATCCCACCTTCCTTCTACTCGAAACTCATGGGAAAATCGCAGCCGGAACTTTGGTCCGCGGAGATTTGGTCCGCTACGATTTGGTTCCACGACAATTTGGTCCTGCTACGATTTGGTCCGCGACGATTTGGTCCTCGGCGGAGGACCATATCTAACCAATTGCTCTTAGTCATGTCTTGACAGAATAAATACATTAAAATCTGTTTCCCCTTTTCATTGAAGAAATATAGTTAAGATTCCTTCCAAGGAATTTGATATGAACGATTATCTTTTAGCCTCANTGATTTATTTCAAGACGTCCCCTCAAGACCATTTTATCTTCGACTTCGGAAGATAGGTTGGAAACGAAAAGCCCTCGTCCGAAAGGAGCCAGTCATGGCCGAAAATAAAGTGCAACGAACCGCTCTCGAACGCAACGTCAGCCATCAACTCTTGTACGAAAATTTGCATTGAGGTTTTTTCCCAAAAACTAAAGAAAGAGGAACGTGGTAGATTTCTTCGCTCTTGAAACTCAAAAAGAATCATCCTCTTCACCGGAATGATAATATTTATTTTCTTATGGCGACGATTGCTTACTTTCTTGCTTTCTAGAATTTACTTTCATCTGACTCTATTGTGGCAGATATGTATCTTCATATTTGCGAACACCTTCTAACAATAGTGTCAATTTTCCTCTTTACTTAACCTCTTAGATTTTTGAAAAAAAAAACTTTTTTTAATGATTTCCAGCCTTTGTATTCCTATTCACAAATTCTCTGTGATGAGGTCATCTTAAATTGCGAGAAAATCCCACCTTCCTTCTACTCGAAACTCATGGGAAAATAGAGGTGTTCAAACTGGAGGAGCATTAAATTTAAAGGAGACAACGAAAACTTGGAGAAAAGCTGGATTTAAAGTAACTTAATATTTCAAGGCGTCATAATTTTAATCTTAGAGTGACGAAATGAAAATAATATGTTCGATATGAATATGAAAATGCCGAAAATACACTACCAACATGCTGTTCCCTTTCGAAATTTGCTGTTTATGGACCTTGTTTGGGACAATACACGTTCAACCTTTCCTATCCTCTACAGTTTTCGGACACATACATGCAACTTTCCATGAAAACCCTTAAAAGATATACTTCCTTTGCTACTTACTCTCTTTTTTTGAAATTTGGTCGGTGTTGTTCTGCCAACCAGATTCTATATTATATCATTCCTATATCTATTGTAAATTGGACGTGCTGTTTTGTATATTTTATAAAAGAATTCCCTTCTAAGTCTTCAATCACCTTTTTCTCAGTCTTCTTCTCCTTTCAGTATCACTATCGCTCCAATCATACGCATTATCTTTCATACTCTCCATACTGTCCATTCGTTCTTACTATGAATCCTAAGAAATGTAAAACACTTCCCTTCCATATTTTTCATGCAGTCTTTTTTTTTCACTCCTTCCATGTCCCGAAGAATGGAATATTTTTCATTTTTCTTTTGGTACAGGATAGAGAAAAAGGTATATTTCGTTAACTTTTATCTCAGTTTTGTTCATGGCTGTGATAATAGAAAGCTACTGAGGGATAAGTAGTGCTGAATAATGACATTGATTAAGGTCTCTCCATTTTAAATGTTACGAAAAGTGTCACTCGTGGAGTCATTGTGCTTCATTCACGTGGACTTGTTCCGTTTATAGCATTCTGTCTCAGAAAGGAAAGCAAAAGCAAACTACCTCACTCCGCATTTTGCCAAGTCGCCTCAGCCCCCTCTTCAAAGATTTTCGTTGCTTATGGTGGAGAGATGAGAACCAGCCTTCAGGCTGAAGATTGTAAAGACACTTATTTGTTAAACCTTCACGAAACTAGACAGATAACAAAATAAATAGCATTATCTTAGTTTCAACAAGGAACAGTTTTAGCCAATGTTCATTAAACATGACCTATTTTTTCAGAACTGCATTTCACAAGAAATCATCAAATAAACTGACAGAATAACTTACATGATAAGGTCACCGAAACATCTTGAACGTAGAGCAATTTATTATCCCCCAGATTCTAGTAAAAAATTTTAGTTTCTAATGATATCCATTTTCTTTCCAAAGGTCTTGAGCGCCTAGTGCAACAACAGCTAGTCAATTATTTAACTAAATTCAACCTTTATGATCCCTTTCAATCAGGTTTTAGACGCCATAACAGCACTGCCACTGCTTTAAGTAGGTCACAGACGATATCAAACTGGCAATGCATTGCAAGAAAGCAACTATTCTAGTTCTAATCAATCTCAGTAAGGCTTTTGACTCGGTAGATATCGCCATACTCCTAGCTAAACTGCGAATCTTTAACGTAGGTCCACTGGCGTTTACCGCACTTTCAACTAATCAATTAAATTCATCTTCAATGCTAGAAGAACAGACCATGTTACTCCTCTGCTGAAAGAATTAAAATCGCTACGACTCGAATCCAGACGTAAGCTCCATACACTTAATCTAGTTCATAAAATTCTTAATCAATGTTGTCCTACCTATCTTTTCTCATATTTAAAATATCTGAATAGTCATAACCTATGTACACGCCCTTCAGATAAACTTACGATACCAATGCATAGAACGAATGTGTTCAAAATCAGTTTTTGTATTGGGAGCCAAATATTGGAATGATCTCCCATTTCCCATGATCAGGGATTTATCATTTCCTTCATTCAAACACGTAGTATCTAACTTACTTTCAAGTGAAGATACTTAGTATGATTTTTGACTTTTGCTAGAGTTTCCTTAACTACGCTTACACTTTATTTTCTCTCTGTCATTCTTTTGATACTTTTTATTGCCATATTTCATGGTGATCTAAGGCTTTCCTGGTGGATAGCTTGTAAAAAGGTTTCTCGGGTTTCCAACCAGGTGAGTTCAGGTAACATTGCAGTTGCCAACGTTTCGATGACAAACTCTGTCATCTTCCTCAGGGCTGCTCACACCTGCACGACACCTCAGAGCAGCCCTGAGGAAGATGACAGAGTTTGTCATCGAAACGTTGGCAACTGCAATGTTACCTGAACTCACCTGGTTGGAAACCCGAGAAACCTTTTTACAAGCTATCCACCAGGAAAGCCTTAGATCACCATGAAATATGGCAATAAAAAGTATCAAAAGAATGACAGAGAGAAAATAAAGTGTAAGCGTAGTTAAGGAAACTCTAGCAAAAGTCAAAAATCATACTAAGTATCTTCACTTGAAAGTAAGTTAGATACTACGTGTTTGAATGAAGGAAATGATAAATCCCTGATCATGGGGAATGGGAGATCATTCCAATATTTGGCTCCCACTACAAAAAATGATTTTTAATACATATCCGTTCTATGCATTGGCATCGTAAGTTTACCAGAAGGGTGTGTATTCAGATATTTGAAATATGAGAAAAGATAGGTAGGACAAAATTGGTTAAGAATTTTATGTACTAGATTAAGTGTATGGACCTTACGTCTGGATTCGAGTCGTAGCCATTTTAATTCTTTCAACAGGGGAGTAACATGGTTTGTTCTTCTAGCATTGAAGATGAATTTCATTGATTGGTTGAAATCGCGGTCTCACCTACTGGTAGCTGAGTGGGTCATTTCATTTAAAATTATGTCACAGTAAGCAAATAACGGGGG
>KZ308212.1:303022-339317 GCA_000376725.2 Ladona fulva | reverse complement strand
ATGAATGTGTAAATTGTTCAGCCGTTCATTTTTTTCTTGATTTCTTATATCTTTTATCATTATTTGCTATATCTGTGAATTTATAAAATTGTTGTCTTATTGAATTTTCTTTTTAAAAATTGTAATTATTAGAATTTTCTAAATAAACTTCTACTACTACTACTATACGTACCCCGCGAGCCGCCTTTCGGGGTGAGGCAGTGGGTGCATGTATGTACCAGGCCTCTACTTCCCTAATCGATTACGTTCGCGTATGGTTCGCGGAAAAAATGAACTTTTGAAACGACTTGTTCTAGCATCTATTTCTCTGATTTGTCTCTCATTGTCAGAACGGCCTATGTAACAGGGAGGACGCACAATATCGGTTACATCCGATTCTAAGCTTCTAAGTAGAAGGGGTCTGTGAAGTTACAAGTCTGAGAACCTTTCCAAGTGGCACAGATTATAAGGCACTAAAATAAGAGAAACGCAATTTAGCCTTACGTCTGTGCCTAATACACGTCTAACTTTTTTTAATACGGCGAATGGAAATAGGTTTGTCCACCCTCTAACTAATCTCTAATGGAAATAGGTTCGTCCAATAACTCTCCGAAGCGATTTTTCAGGCGAAGCGAAATTTGATATTATTTACAAAGATGAAAAATAAAGTTGCCAGCGGTGTATTGCAACAAGGGTTCTTGCTGAAGATTGACGTTTTACGTGGGACTGAGGACGAGACTCTCGAAAATAAAGCTATTTACGTCAAGAGAAGTCACTTTAGATTAACGGGACAGAATGTTCGATCCATTCGATAACGAAACAAACACTCTCAACAAAAATATCCTTCGAGAAAAGTAACAATGTGATCACATTTCATCAGTGATAACGGGTTCAGTTTAAATAATGTTCAGTTTGAATTTAAGAAAAAAAAGCAAATAATACGAAGCCTGTCTTTCTACGCATTCTCTTACAAAGTTTATCTCCGCCATATCTATCATTCAATAACTGTTATCTTATTATATCATACAAGGCAAATCTGAGTACAAACGTCAGGTGTATATCTTAGTTAACGGCGATTTGCAGCAACTAAACATGGTCGTTTGTCGGCTGTCAACTGTATAGCGCTCCCATTCTTGCATTGGAGTGTATGTATCTCCATGAGAAAAGAAAAGTGTACAAATAATTTTAACAGGCAAACGAAAAAGTTATCTGATGGCCTTTCTCATCAGCGATGAATCGTTCAACCCTTCCTAATAAGCCAATCGCACGGAAATTACCATCTGTGGACACGTTCCACATTCGTTTTACGTTGAAAGCTTAATAGGAATTGTATGAGAACTGAAAAGAATTAAGAGGGAATATTTCGGTACAAATCCGGCTGATATTTATTTTTATGCGAATTAGAAATATCTTGTGCTGAATTATTCCTATTCTAGTAGTGTTTATTGAGATACTGTCGCTTCAAGGAGCGTCACAGTCTATAAGCAGTGCAATTGTGCATTGAAATTGAAAGCTTATGAATTATAGAAGGGCAGAGCGTAAAAAAATAGAAAATTCCTCTTTGTGATGAAGAGCAAGATGGGGTGCTACAGCATATTCTCGAATCTAACAATGGGACGCGGGTTTTTTGGTGGTTTTAGAGCTTCCGAAAATCGGGTGTGTCTTATATTAGAAGGGATCCTAAATTCGCAATCAAAATTGCATCATCGTAAAGCATCGCAAAGAGAAGCTACATTAACTACAACGCTGATTAACACTAATTCTGGCGCGTTTTAGGTTCGAGAATCTACGGCATATCGGACGATCTCTTCCTGCCACTCTAACCCCTCCTTTCTCGCAGTTTTTGGAGGGTGGTCTGGCCCACACAAAAACGTCATGTCTGCGCAAGAGCAATACGCTTTCAATTTCGCTAACAAATATTTTGGAGAGGAAAACGCCTTCACATATACCAACTAACGCTCCAGAGTGTCATTATTCTACTAATCTAATATTACTAATAGAGATTAATAACTGATTACTACATAATTAAAAGCTGCGAAAAACCCTCACAGAGAAAAGATTTGAGGAACATCACGCCAGTCATCTTCTGATGTGGAAAATTAGAATGGACTACTTAATTCTTACGTTTTTACGCGGCGATACAAAAGGGAATTAATTCATTTATTTGTATTAATTAAATTAATATCCGCCAATGAATATATGATGAAGTTTGCTTCTAAAAATGTAAATGTCACGGGTGTAAAGGTTACTTGCCTAATTTACCTACTGTTAAATGTTATTTGCCAATGAAAGCATCACACTTTGCCAAGAATTGTTTTTTCTTTGGTGACCTTGAATTCGTTCCTAAGGAAAATTCATGAGTCAGACTCGATGTCAGTGTTTTCCTCGTCAAAGCGTCACCATCTTTATTTAAAATTCTGCACAGGTATTACTTTGACTCATTGTTACACATAGTGTGTCGTACTGAAAATGAGACTTAATCGAGGTAAACTTTAAGACGTTAGCTTTGGTAAATATTATTTCTTTAAGAATTAGTCTCCTGTTTAAACAACACGGTGTTGGAAAGGATTTGAAAAATATTTTTAGCAATCCTACAAATCACAAGCTGTAGATTCCTTTGGAAACTGCATTGTAAAATAAATTTTAATTCTACGCCAAAGTTTGAAATTGGCGCAACCCTCCTCAGCTGTTGTGATAAAAAATTTTAAACCTACGGTCGTATAGATAATCGTAACTCCTTATTGATATACACTATCACCCACATTTTTTCGATGAGTTAGTTAACAATATCCCCGAGCATCTATGCGGAGAACACCCTGCGTATTGCTTTCAGAGAAAGTATCTCTTTTCTAATGAATTAAAATTTGTATACGGGGAAGAATTTATCTTAACAACTCTGCTCGAATGAGCGTAAAAGTAATAATTAGCCTAAAGCTGTTTATTTGTATTCACATCTAACGCAAAACAATCCCTCGTCGCAAAATTGCTAGGCTACGTAGATTAATAAGAAAGAGTTGATGTGTCTGAAAGAGATGGACAATCGATTTGTGGAAAGCTGTCTCTGTTGTACCTGGTGGTGAAAGCACACTTGTGAAACCGCTCGTTCGTACATCAAAACTTGTATAAAAATGCTTGGTCTTTTATTACTACTTCTATGTAATCGTAACGACAAGGTTAGGCCCTATAGCACTCTCTTGCAATCTGCAGTCATTATAGTTTATAATTATGAGCAAAAGCGAATGGATGAAATTAATTTACAATTAACTCAAACATATCACACTGCAAAAAAAAGAAAGGGAGAGATACTCGTATCAAATGTGGGGGAAAAACTCCTCCCTGAAGGGTTACGGAATAAAACGGAGTATGCGGGATGACGCCTGCACAAGAAAGGTTATAAAATAATCCGTGAACGCAGAGAGGTAAAAATAAAATAAAACACTGTTAATAACAGCTACAGCAGAGGTTATCACCAGATTAGTTTCTTATCATAGATACAGGTATATTTATCTTATTGGTAGATATCACTGATCGCTTTCGGATTAGACGTGTTTATACGCAGGATCAATCAAACGTAGGTTCGCGTATCATGACCCATCCCAAGAATGATCTGTCAAAATTATCGCTACTTACCGATGAGTAGAACACGAGGAGACTTCATGGCTAACGCCTTTCTCTCCGTAAGGTTTTCCGTCTGCCTCCTTGTGCGTAGCAGCGAAGCAGAATGTGAGAGCACGAGGAAGAAGCGCGATTAAGGAGCTGCTTACCAGTCGTCGACGTCGACGATGCTTGAAATTCTTCCTTTGTTTACCAAGCGATTTCATCAAGTAATTTGAAAGTCGTTGCCAATTGCTCTTCTCTCAGCGGAAGAGGCGTTTATTCCGTTCGTGTCCATGGCTGAAGCAGACTTCCGCTTCTTTAACGTTATGAGTTCTCGGATTGTAGCATTCTCGCGTGTTTACCAATCTCTTTAGGAATCATCCGTCTTTAGGTTCCTTCTCAGAATTTCGAAGAAATGAATGAGGAAAGGAAAATTATCGCACGGTCATCTCTTAAAACGATCAATGTAAAACTGATGAATCGGTTTTTAGATTGCACATTAGCGGATATTTATGGTCTATAAAAACCGGACTGGCCTTCGAGGTATATAGTAGCTCATTTAGCGGGCATCATTTTCCGCGAGCATGTGTAAAATGACGGTAGTCACAAAAATCGAATCGCCGCTCAGCAAACATCTATGTGAATCATCCGACTTCCCGCTTAGAGTGATAATAAGTTTGAAATTATCAAAGCTTTTTCCAAATGGACTCTAAGATATCGTTCACGTTTTATTTTGGTTTGACCGATATTTATATCAGCACATAAAGTAACTCATTAAACATAAACATCTTCGCAGTATGATACTAGTTCTGAAGGAAACGTTCAGCTATATATTATAGTTTATTTACAGCCTGTCAGACAGTTGCATAAAAAGTACCAATGAGTATTCACAAAAATGAGAACAGTATTATAATTATACCATTAATAAATAGTTATTATTTACGAACGAAAATTAGTTAGACATGGAATGGCAATATACAGTACAATTGTCGTTGTCGCTTTTGCTGTAAGAATTTTTAGTGTTACTGAAAAAAATAATAAAGAGAAGGATTTTTCCTGTTTTTAGGAACGCGTAATATGCCAAGACCTCGAGGCAAAGGGATTGCAGCATACTCAATCCCTATCTGAATTACACGTAAATATTAAGAGCAATCAATATTTCCTAATGCTTTCTGCGAAGAACTAAGAAATCGTCTTGTGTAGACAGATATTCTAGGATAATAAATAAAGTTGTTTAACATCGTCTAAGTTGTGTCATTAAAAACAATGATGAAAATATTTATTGGATTAATCAGATCACTATCACAATCCTAGCCATCTTAACTTCAATATGCTCGAGTGAAAACAAGGAAGTAATCTGTTGATTTTCTGACTCCTTCAAAACTAGGAAGTGTGGAGTTAGAGAACTCTTGTGGCCAGTTTTTTTATCTACATACATTTAATACATACAGCCAAGCTGAATTATGATGGCATCAAATTATATTTACACCGTCCCTTTTCCTTACGCACCAATATCTTATCATAGCAGAGTACACCGCAAGTTCGAGGTGTTTAGCGCAAATAAGCCTGGTGACAGTATCGGTTACAACATCGCTTTATCAATGTGATCGTAAACGAGAAAATTTTAAGAAAGAGTATTGTTAATTATCTCAGTGGTTAATTGGGTAAGCCCTTGCGGAGAATCAAAATCCACAGGTATGCTCGAATTCAGAAAGAATTCTTTATTAGGAAAACACAACTCTTAGATTACAAATGATAAAAGATTTTCTCATTTTCGTTTCACCATTCAATGAAAATACAAAACTTTAATTGTCATGACCATCCGGAATAGATCTTTTCTGACTCTTCGTAAACAGGAATACGTGGCTCATTCACAGGGGCCCTCCACGGTGTATGCAAACTCTGTAAAGTAAATAAAAATATTGAGTCAAAGCTGTATGCAATATATACAGGATAAAACGTAATTATCCCGGACAAAAACTGCAGACGCCTTTATATCATATTAGGGCGTTGAAGATATAAAATTATTTAGACCCTCGAAAGATTGCCGACGACTCACCTTTGGGGTGCTTGCATTTGTGGATTTCATAGAAGCATTGAGTGGGAAATTCCCGAGATGTTCCATCAAGTGTGTACGCGCAAACGGGGAAGTATGTTCTAACGCATCTTTGATCGCATTCGTGGACTTCGTCGTCTGCCCTGACGATGAAAACAGCCATGGCTACTGCGAAAGCTGAAAAAGGATAAAAGATACGTCAAAGAAAAGAAAATGTTGTTTTTCAAAGTCAAACAGTGCAGATAATATTCAAATAACCCTATTCCTGAATTAAATCTTAATGCACTCAATGAAATCGCTAAAAGGATTTAACTGCCTTGGAAAACAGAAAATGATTGTTCATTGCTTCTCATTGCATTTTAATTAATGTGGGGAAATAGAAATGGAAGAAAAAGGAGGGAAAATGATAAAATAAGGGATTTTCAGAGAAATAAGACGACTCATATGTTACTGATAGGGCTCGGATAGCCAAGTAGGCAACGCGTTCTCCTTTGGTGAAAGCGGTCCCGGGTTCGATTCCCGGTGACGGTGTGCGTGCGAAACGACATTAAATGTCGAAGCAATTTTATCTNCACATTTCTAAAACGTAATACTGTCGCGAATTCTTTTTGAGTCGTGGTGAAGTGTATTTCTTCCATGACTCCATCGGAAAAAAAAGATGTGGAACATCTACGTGTGCGTTCAAGATGAGCTAATACTCCTGAGCGTCTGAATATATCGATTTCGTTGGTGAAAGCGGTCCTGGGTTCGATTCCCGGTGACGGTGTACGTGCGAAACGACATTAAATGTCGAAGCAATTTTAACTTTTAACAATTTTTATTGAAGATAAATAGCTGGAATGTTATTGTTAAAAGTGCTTAGACAGTTGAGGTCATTTCGCACTTATGGTATCTCATCGAGACACGGGACAGCTTTCATCGAAGACGAACACGCTCTCTAGCTAACTGGGAACACTATTGGAAGGAATACTTATATCTTTTTTCAATTTCCTATAATACTGGCAATACTAAAGTGGATATTAAAAATAGTTAGGAAAACAGAATATAGACAGGGCAGTCAATGCTACTTGTAGGAGACCTTGTAACAGATTGCAAGACAAAGAAGTCTAATTTGTGCGTGAAACGCAGAAAAAAAACTTTTGGTAACTTTGAGCTCTAGAACAGCTAGCAGTTGCATTTTGAGTTGATAAGTAGTCTTTTGGGACAAGAAGATATTGTGAAGGAAATTAATTCATTTATCGATTAATATAACTTTTAGAAAATGGGGCAATCGAAAAGGACAAAGAAGCTCTTATTTAAAAAATTAATACAAATCTAAACATGTCCCATGTTTATTACCTAAATGGACGCCTAGCGTGATCATTTTATAACTAATAATATTGGTAGATATTTCAATATACTCTCGAGTAATAGCCTAAAATAGCAAGAATGTTTGTTACTTTGCTGAGTACTACAGTATCTTTGAATATATATTGATTATAATATTACATCGAAAAGTAAAAATGTTTAGCATAAATAGGTTAACAAGAGTGCAATATAGTATTAAGAAAATATCTAGTTTAACACAATCTATGATGGAAAAAAGGGAGATAAACAAATTATATATGAAGTTTCAGCACAATGGCATTGGTAATAATGGTAGGGTATAAAAGTCAGAATCCAATAAGTGAGCAAAAGTTCTCCCGCCTTTAAATATTTAGTAAAACTCACCAAAAAGGACGATCCTGGATGTATTCATGGTTGCGGTTGAGCTTGCTAATGGTTAGGTGTATTCTCCTTCCTTTATATATACACCGACTGCACCCCAAGGGTGCTGAGCACCGGAAACAATCCAATTTCACGAAATCAGAAAAAGGAGACATTTCCTCCCTTCCACCTAAAGATAGCAAATATCCAAATTCGCTTCGGTGAACGCCAATAAAAATTTTTACGACTGCCCATTTCAATTACGAATTTCCATTCTTTTTGACACTCTAATCTCTTCTCTCGCTCTTCCAATTTTGGACGGACTAATATCGATAATTTATACTAGTTTTCAAGGTCTGCGTGCGTTTGTTTCGGGAAGCGGAAGAGGATAAAATGAGAGATAAGCAGGTCTGCAACCTTAATAACGTACGCTGAATGCTTGTTTTCTAATAGCCAAAAATAAAGTAATTCTAGGCTGAATATTCGTCGGATTTTTCCCTTAAGCTTTTCGGTGTAGGCCTCGATCGCGGGGAAGCTATTCCCTCATCTCGCAGACTTCCGGGAGTCTCTCTGAATTTGGTACATTTAGACGCATCTACCAAAGGCTACCGGTTAGAGAATGGATTCATTAATTTCATTGATAGACTTTATTGAAAACTTTCTCTATTCAGAATTATTGAGGAAGCTTAGGCTCCTTGTTGACAAATTCCCTTGACTACACACTCGAAATAACGGAACACTGTCGTGAAAGTGAACTTTCTGTCATCCAATTTGAAAATCTAAAGTTATTTCGAAATCAATATCAAAACGATTCTAAGACAAAACTGCGTGGAAGTCCCACGTGACATCTCATCTCGATTAGATATTTCTGCTCAAGACACTGCCTGAGACCTTAAAAGCCCAATTTCCATTCAGATTTAAATTCTTTTCAGATTTACCAGATATTATTTAGTTGTGGTAGTATTATTGTTAAAAGTGCTTTGACAGCTTAGGCCACTTCGCACGTGGGCCCTTACAGGGAATCGCACCCCGGGCCCGCTTTCACTGAAGTCGAACACGTTGCCCAATTGGCTATCGGGAAGCCCTGAGAGATTATCCAATAATCCGGAAGAATGCGTTCGAAACACTTTTATTAGACTCCATCATCGAGCAACCATCATTCTATGGTGGAAACGGCAGTTGAGAATTGTAAAATGTTAACGGTACGCTAGTAATTTCATCAAGTATGTTATTATTTTTTAACACTTAAGCATACATATGTTACTGGAAAAAACAAATGGTTATATTTTTATTTACGAATGAGTAACTGCAAAGGAAAAACTCATCCCATTCTAATTCCGTTTCTAATCGATGTGACCTGTTCGATTCGAAAATTGGTTCAAAGTACAATTTGCCATTCCCCGATTATTTGCCTTTTGCCTTCTCCCCAAACTTGTTAAGTCCTTCTAAAAGAAATTTCCGAAAACGTATATTGATATTTTTACTGAAAGTTGCTTTGTATCATACATTTAATCTTTACTCCGAATCCGGTATCTTCTTAGTGGGTAAGATCATTAACTCGTCATTTCTAACATATATGAAACATTTTCACCTATTATTCAATGTCATCGCCTAATTTCGCGTTGAGGTAGCCACATGTCATTTTTTCTTCGCCCTCCCTTATTGATAAAAAACCAATTATGTCCACCGATAGCATTGCCCGAAGGAGTGACATGAGGAAAAAACCTTTAATATCACTAAAGTTGAAAGGAAACGGTGAGTTTCGATATCGCGTTCAGTTTTTTCGCGGATGCAGTACTGGTGGTTATCCTTTACAAAAACACGAAATCTTCATGTATACGGATATTCTAGAATGAGCGTATTATCCTGATTCCATGGGAAAAGAAACTGGTTCAGTAGAATTTCGAAATATTTCATTTGCAGCAAAGAGAAGGATTATATACACCACATAGTTATGGAAGTTTAACTGAAATTCTACGAATGCATATGTGTAGTGCAGGGATGTCCAACCCGCAAATCAGACACAGACTTTCATCTGATTCCATGCGGCTCAAAATAGTGTTTTTTTAATATTTCAGTGGGCATTTCGTTTGAACTTGCGGAGGGACACTTGGAGAGTAATTCCTAAAATGAGAATTCTGTGATTATTGTTTTCTGTTCTTGCGCGAGTTCTAACTCGCTCCTCTGTCACATTTCTAAAACGTAATATTGTCGCGAATTCTTTTTGAGTCGTAGTGAAGTGTATTTCTTCCATGACTCCATCGGAAAAAAAAGATGTGGAACATCTACGTGTGCGTTCAAGATGAGCTAATACTCCTGAGCGTCTGAATATATCGATTTCGTTCATTAATAAGACTATATAAGAAAGTTGTGAGAATTGCTCATCGTAAATTCTCGCTTTGCAAAGCGACCTCTTAATTTATGGGAATGTACTCAATGATTTCCATGACGGTCCCAGAGAAAACATATGAAGTAACTAAATTAAATTTTGTGCATAAGATTCTTTATCGTGATTACTACAAAAAGTCATGAGAACCGTTAAACTAATGAGGTCTCCTTCCATGTTTTAGCTTTCTTTTTCACCGATTAGTATTCTAGGAAGAGTGCGTGACGGAATGCCCCAAATATTGCTTTTAAACTGAGCAGCAACTCAAGTGAATTTAACAATGGATTTTTTTCTTCGTTGCTCGAGTAAGAAGGGAAATCTCTTTCGGAACTTAACGACCGTCCTGAAATAGACCTGAAGTTTACGACGTTTCAGCGTGACTTTAAGCTCACTTCTCTCCTCTGTTCGTTGGTCAACTTTTTAGCAAATAGAAAATGTATTCTAAAAAATGTACATCTACCTTAATAACATCCCTTCTCATTAAATAGTTCATACAGAAACGGAAATGAAATAAGCTAAAAGGGTGATTTATAGTATTTTCACTAAGCTTGTGGCACGTCAGAGAATCTTTAGTTAGCTAAGAGAAGCATGTTAGCGAATTCTACGCAATGGAATGGTTATCTTATAGATAAAGTAAAATGTTCATATTCTAATACTTGATGAGTGAATATTCTCCTAAAACTAGAGAACCAGTTGTCATAAAGCGTGCAAACTTGCACATTTTTTTTAAACTGACGATATACAGGTTCCTTTTCGTGCATTTATTGGTCCCAGGTTCGATCCCATACGAGTCAATGCGTTCCCATAAGATATTCATGTAAACTTCATATTATCTAATATTTTGCGGGCCTATTTCTATAACAAAATGAAAAAAGGAACATCGGACGAACTGGAGACAATTTCATAAGTAATAAATTTTATATAATCATATTCTTATCGTCGATTAAGGATTTCGGCTCCAGATTATGAGAACTATGATTTGAAAATTTTCGTTTTTGATATTCTGTCCCATTTAGCTAAGTTAAGATGAGAGATGCTAGTTTCTCTTTTCTACAAATATGACTACTTATTTAAACCTGTCTTTGATTTCCCCGTTGAGAATCAACGGGCACTTCAGCTAGTTTTTATAATAATGTTTGGCAACAAATGGAAATGAAATATGCTTGCGTAACAGGAAGGCAGAGGGGTGTTTAGAGCTCATAAGTAGGAATTACGAAACTATGTATGGTAATGAAGACGATAAACAGGGTCACCCATAGGGGTTTGCAGGACATCGGAAAATGTATGCGTTGGAACCATGATTCCTCGAATCAGAGAAAGACCATTCTGGTGGCGTGGAACATTGCGCGGGACCCTAATTTATGTATTTTAAGTAACTAATTATCATGGCAAAGCGAACAGCTCAACCTGCTAGTCTTTTTAAGTTTGGCCATGAAGGAAAAAAGGCTACTACATTTGCTATAGTTATTCCGCTTTCGAATCCACAAATTTCATTTCTTGCCAAGAGTTTGAATGAATTTCTGATCAACATTTCTACTCAACTGAATATGCCATTTGGTCCGGAAAAACGCAATGCATGAGTAGTGATCGTAGAAAAACTTCTGAATCAGATTTTAATTCTAGCTCCTTGTCACTTCCGAGGAAAATTGCTAGTGATACAAAGTCACCAAGAAGACAATGTTCTCATTGTTTCCTTTGACAATGACAAAGTTTCCACCATTTCCATTTCAGGAAAATTGCTAGTGATACAAAGTCACCGAGAAGACAATGTTCTCATTGTTTCCTTTGACAATGACAAAGTTTCCACCAATATTATTGTAGAATATTTTAATCCCAGGCTAGAAATATATATTATTTCCTTTGGATATAAAAAGCAAATGCCTGGCGTTGCTTTACTTCACGTCAATGCCTTTTATTTCCCGGTCCGGTCATAAGATAGAAATTTCTTCTTAATTTTCCTAATTTTAAGATTATTATTTTCTCGTATATTCCAATCAAAAACCGACGGGAGCAAATTGAGATACTACCTAAAAAGGAGGAATGAGGTGCAGGATTTTAGGAGTTTATGAGGAGCAGTCACAGAAAATGTTTAATTAAAAACGTAAAGGAAAGTCTCCAATAAAGACATCTATTATTGAAGTTAAAAAATTAAAAAGATCTATCATAATATTCTACGTTCTCAAAACATGCATTATAAGACCCCGAAAATTCGCTGGATCTTAATTCTTTTTTATTGCCACATTGAAGTAGATTTGTATCGTTGTTTTAGAATATTTTATGCTATTAAATCCCAAAATTTCTTCTTCGATAAATAAAGAATAAAATAAATGATTTTACAGTTAATTTTGAATGTAATGATGTAAAAGGTCAGTTTTGGATAAAAACAAAGTGCAAAGTAAAGTCATTTTTTCGCATGAGATAGCAATAAGGATTCGATTGTGATTTCTTAAATTAACAAACATTTTTAAAACATTTCTTTTTGATCGATCATGTGCATAACTAAATCAGTTAATCACTCTAAAATATCGATTTAAATTAACAATATAAGATACTATTTCATACACCCAGACGCATTTTTATACCAACTGATACAATTAAATTATATGATATCAGCTAAATATTATTGAATTTGATTTTCTGATTAACTTTCAGGCATTTTCCATTTCTGTCTCCATACATTAATACACCGTATACATTAGAATTTTGTGACCAATCCACTGAAAAGAAACAATTATATCCTCTCTAGAAATTGCTTTTCCCCGGGCAAAAAGGTAGATGCGACACTTTTCCCCAGAATGAAAAACACCTTCACCTCCTGGTTACAGAATTTGAATTGACAACGCTTAAATATTCACATTAGTTCAAACGAATAACGACACCTTCTTACATCATCTTGGAAAAGAGAGAATTACTTAAGGGTACAAATAGAGAAACTGGTAATCCACACCTCCCTTTAATTATTCGACAAGAAAATAAGATAATTCCCTTAGACAGCTAGGTACAGTTGCCCTTAAGATGCCTCCGTCCTATGCAGGAACCAAAACCGATGTTCGAGAACGAATAATTCTTTCCTTCCGGAGCTATACTCTGGCCCTAACCAAATAGACTGCCAGCTTTGCCCGGCCCAATCGTGTCCCAAACAGACCTCTAGTACAGACACACCCTTACTACCTCCAACATGACACATGCACAACAATGACGAAGAAATATGCAAAGAGGGATACAATCTAAGAAAAAAGAAAATTTTACTCCATTATAGTTATTGAAATTTTTAAATAAGAATGGAATATAAATCACTTCTTCTTCGGCGGAAACAAGTAACCTATTTTGATTTCTTCGAGGTAAATGCAAATAATTTCCATCAATAGAGAATGTCTTTACCGTGGAAACCGAAAACAAAGTAATGCATCTAAAATACATACCTAGTGATCTCATTAAGTGCTGCAAACGAACACGAAAAGTTTGGTAATTTCGCTATTTCCGGTAAATTTTGAAATAATTACTTTTCGACATTAAATTATTTTAAGATATCATGAAAGTTTGCTCGAAAAAGTTATTTTGGGATAAATAAAGTTTCTCAAACTGAAGATTTCCTTAAATAAGTTTTCTCTTGGGAAAATTGATGAGGCATCAATCCTAAGATAAAACAGGGGACTAATTTATAGGGAGTATCTTTTAATGAATGAAACACAATTTTAGATTTTATAATTATTTAGATTTCTAGTCTGTTTCAATTAGACTATCGTTAAAGATATTTGAAAACTTATTTTTCAAACGAAAGAAAGTCTGTTCACTACAGAATGGAAGGATCTCACAAGAGAAATATTTAAATCACTTAGACGATATCCTCCATTCTGATCCGAGGTGTATTTAACGACACGATATTTAGAGGAGTGTTTCTTGACGGATTGGTTTGTATTAAAATAAGTTGGTTTCGGTATTATAGGAACTACTTATAAGTGTGGACAAATATGATCCATAATATTCCACAGATTACTTCAGGAAAGGTTATTTATAATTTTAAATTTATATTAACTAATAATGACTTTCTCTCCTTTCAACTAACAAGCATCTGTTACCGAAGGAAGTTGCAAAAGAAATGCGTAAGGGCAACAGTACGCAATTCACACATGTTGATGTTGGATATTACTCGAAATAAAACATTTATGGAATATAGATGCGTATAATTTAGTGATCACTTCTCGATCATCATATTCATAGGATATAATTTATAGAAAACGAAACGATTGAAGGAAGTACTCATGTTTATCACAATTTTTGCAATGAAATTTCACTTACACAAGTACCAGGACATGGACAGAAGAGATAGATGACCTTAACCTGTTAATCTTTATTTTTGTCCCCAAAAAATGACAGAATCCTCTGCGGCAAAAAAGGATGTAATAAGATCACAAAATAAACTAAAACCACAGTGAACAGACTTCATGGACCAGATATGGAAATATGGGAATAGGTGTAATGGGATAGGATACGGAAATAGATATCAAATAGAAAGAGCAAGGAAAGTTCAGAGTTTCCTTTCGGTTTATAATTCGGGGCCTATAATTCATTTGCCCGTTATATAACCTAAGGGATAATGCAATCGCCTATTGTGAAGGGGCCCCCAGATTCGATTCTTTGAGGGAACCAAGAAGCGACCATTAGCAGATAGTTGAGAATCTACCAGAATCGATAGAAAGGCAACACAAGGTATCGAAAGGCTAATGCGTCTGTGTAGGAATCGAAATATTGACGAGTTCAGTTCGACTAGGCCTTTGATTTACGCAGCTATTCCTGCTCTAAGCAGTCAAGTCGTAATACCACAAATTTTTCAATTGAATCCCAAGCAGAATTTAATTCCGATCTTCAACAAAATTCTCCAATTTTTGCAGCTAACCATATTACAGGGATAAAAGATAAAATAATATTTAATGATGATTTTCTTTCTCAGAACACGTGAAGGAATTCTTCGGTATTTTGCTGGAAATATTCTGCCATGGAATGACTGATTTATGTCGGTAAATGGAGCAGTTTTATTAATTTCCGATTAGAATCAAACTGCCATGAATTTTATTTACTTAGCAATTAAAATGGAAGAATATCAAATTAAAAAAAACCTAGCTTGACTTTCGAAGGTTGCGATGTGAGAGAAAGGATTAGAATAAAAACACAGAGATACCAAGCACGGTTATTTATTCTATGACTGTTCAACATCGATTTTCACAATAAATACATTTCTTCTCTCAGAGATCCTGACACATTAATCATGTAAATGCACAAAACATATATTTGTTAATTTTATTTCACTCATTCACAGAATTTCATGTTCCTGATCTTGCAAAAACACACGTGATACATAATTAAAACTTACGACAACTACACTGATAAGGCTCATCTCTATCCAAGAATTCCCATTGGGAAGAAAGATAGATGACACTTTGGATCGCAATCAGGGAAACATATCTTCACCACCTGAATATAGAATTTGAATTGACAATACTCTAATGTTCACTTTAGTCCGGTCGAATTACGACACCTTCTTACATCATCTTAGGAGAGGAGGGATTACTTTGAAGTCCAGGTAGAGCATCTTGTAAGCTACACCTCCCTTGAATTTATCCATATTAAAAGGAAATAAACCTCTTCAGTTAGGCATACAACTGCAAGAAAAGACATCTTGGGATGTTGAATATCACGACGTAGGAGACGGTGGCTCTTATTTTCATGTCTTCAAACGCTTAATCAGTTACTTCCTCTGAGCTGCTTGTACTATGGAACGTACGGAACCCAGCCCGAGCTGTAATAAAAAAGAAATCGCTGAATCAGCAGTTTGGATTAAGTTGATGCAATTACGGTTTCCTGATCATGCCAAAATCCTAACTATTTTTAACCTAAGAATGATACGAAAACAAAATTTAAAAACAAATTCAAAAATTAAAAAATTCCAAAACCAAGGTGAGCATATTATCAATACATATTACACTAGAGAAAGGCTAACACCCAAGTGTTATATATACCCAAATATATCCTTCGTAATAAACTAATTTTTTACTATAATAATAATTATGTTAAAAGTTAACTTGGCACATTAGTCATTCACTGTCGAATGGATTTTGGAAACAAGGAAAAATCCGTCAAATGCGCAGAAGTTCTAAAAGAAGAATGCAATAGTGAATTTCAGCTCCCACTCTTTTGTCTCGTCTTCTATGTGGGGTCTGAAAATAGACTTGGTTAAAATGCTACACACACACTCTAATTCCAAATCATTAACACGAATTAAAGCGGTCTCCGATAATTGAGAGATGTATTGTATGATGTGATCATAAGACATTGTTTTCAAATTCTGCATGATATGAGATTCAATACATACCTTCAATAGATATTCGTTAGATGCGAGAACTGCTCAGAAGACCTGTTATGGTATTGCGTAGGACCAACAGCGGGTCTGGAACCTCCCAATTGTAATCTTTGACTGGGAATTAGCAAACTGGTCGTTATCCTCTGTTTCTATTGCTGCCGCTAGTCAGGTGTAGGAAGGTACAAAGGGAAACTAGATAAAAAAAAAAGAAGTTAAACAACCTATTGGTATATTATCGCTATTGTGTAAAATTGTTTTATTTATTAAATATTTAACAATTAAAAGAGTACACTCTACTCTTGCAATAATAATTTAAACCTTTCATTATTACGGTAAGATTATGAATGATGCTTCTATGTAACTCTTACTCTTCACCATTGCAACACCTCATCTAATTAAAAAAAAGTGACGTTGAAAAGGGAACGGAAGAAAACTTTAGTGTCGCTTAAAAATCTTAAGTTTGGAGGTGCAAAATATACCACTCATGAAGGGGTTGAATGCTCCAAAATACATTCATTTATCCAAAAATATTTATCAAAATATCTGTTTACGACGGATTTGAAGGGCGAACACAGATACTACAGAATCTCTTTCACCTCTCTTCAAGTGAAACAAATGTAAATGTCTCCACCTCAAAAATATGGAAGAAAAAAATCACCTGAAAATCAAACAGATTAAAAGGATTATAATAAATTATAGACTATTTAACGAAATAGTTTAGAATAGAAATAAAAATATATAATTTCAAAGTAGTAATGAAAAACTTCAACGTAGGTTATACATCTGCGTAACGGTTTGCAAAAAAGTGGATGCCATTTGGTAGATTTCGACGGAGATCAGATGATAGATAGTTGTGAAAATAAGACAGGATATTTTTTTGTGATGTGAAATACAAACTAAAATGAATAGTCCACGTAGAATAGTTCTACGGTTTACCTACGGATGAAGGGAATAACCATTTCGTATGGTAGTTTCTGACTTGTGGAGTTGGATCTTCGTTGAAAATAAGACGATGGATTGAGCAAATCCGCCATCTGGTCTGGTTCAATCTGACGGAAGAATATATTACATGAATTAAAAGAAGGTAATAAAATTTCACTGCAACTATTGCAAGAGAAGACAATTGTAAATCCAAACTCACCTGCAATCTTTCAGTGAAAGGTGCTGCGAAGTCATTTCACCGCAAAGGTAATTATTTGTGCCCAACCATGCCATCGTCATTTAGAGTAGTTTCATAACAAATCCTTCTCAAATTTCGTCCCATTCGTATTAAGCAACTTCTCAAGATGTCTTAATTGCCATTGCATGCCTATTCAATGGGGTTTATTTCCTTTTTACGGATTAATTCAAGGGAGGAGTAGGTTTCACAGATGCTCTTCCTGAATTCAGAAGTAATCCCTCTCTAACCTAAGTTGATGTACGAAAGGAATCGTAACGCGGTCGAACTAAAGTGAACCTGGAGAATTGTCAATTATAAATTTTTTGTAGACCTGAAATACATACTCAAATGTACTTGAGATCTACCTAGAACGCATGATTGTTAATAACTGGTTGTCATATATACTAAACTTTCATTTAACCGGAATACGTATAAGGTTTTTATACCTTGCTGGAGTTCTAGATTCATTGGTGTTACGGCTTTCAGGAGTTTTTAAGAGTCCTTCGTACACATTTTACACTGTTGTGGTTGGGGGTGTGCTGTTGGCATTTACCATCAGAGGATATGTTTCGAGAATACTTGATGTTTTATTTAATGTTCAAGACGTCGAAGTTAATCTTCATACAGCGGTATGCTTAGGTCTTCAAAAATAATATTGCTGGGTTTTATATGTAATTTTAAAACTTTCGCGGAATTATTATAGGCCCTATAAATCTTTGGAATAAAAAGTTTCTACAACATATTGAACTTAAATCAGGCAAAGGAACTATCAACAGAAAGGCGATTAATTATGTTAAAATGGAAAAGAATAAAAAATTATATCGATAAGCATGATGTGGATACGTATGATTCTTTTCATAGACTGATCGCACCATGAGGCAATGATGGCGTTGTCATAATCACCTTATGCGCCGATCACTCTCTAAAATCAATTGGAATCGCAGAATTATTAAAGACCATATGAGTTATCCTATCTTTATATCAATGCCAAAAATTCCTACAACTTATTTAACATAAATCAATCCAAGGAATTATCGATTAATTATCTTACAATTGAAAATAAGGAATAAGATAATTACTTCAAAAAGCATGCTGTGAGGGCGTATAATCCTTTCAAAGACGCCAGGAGAAAGTGATGGCGATGCCATAATCACCTAACTCAATCGTTAAAAAATGACACATTTATGGTTGAAATTCAAAAACAATTTAACTTTTAAATAAAAAAAAATATATCGTTCCTTCTCCTAAGTTTGGGTCATTCTCAATATACATTTATTGCCTAAATATTACTTTTCGTGTATTTTAGGGAAGGGTTTCTACTGCGCGACTACAGGCTTTTAAAGTAGTAGATTGAGGGTGAATTGTTAAATTATCGAAGACTTTATGGACGAATATCACTATGAGAATTGTGGAGCTGTTTTCCGTCATTAAATGTCGATAAAATTAAAATGAATAACGATAAAATTACGATAAACTACAAACAAAATTCTGGTGTCATATTGAGAGGAAATAGAAGACCTAAGTACGAGACAAATATTTAACTAAACTTGTAGCAGAAAAGCAAGTAAAAAGCAGGTTTTAATGATGAATGTAGATCAAGAAATTTGCAAAAGTTTGAGGAAGAGCGTCTCCCACAAATTTTAGATAAGAATTTTTAATTTTAGTCGGACTGAAAGTGAAGTTATGTTTCAATTTTCCAAAAATGAAGTGAAATAGATATAGAAGAATATGGTACTCTAAAAATTTAAAAAATTAAGTAGATCATAGTGGTTTCATGCACGATGGCAATGTTTCACGGCACAATATTCTCCAGGAACCTGAAAAAAAAAATAAAATTATTTTAGATAATCTAGGTTATTCTAGATTCTATGATAGCAAATGGATATTAATGCCTAAGTAAGGAAATTCAATATTTACAAATACGAGAGGTACTTTTAAACTAACCAAGAAAGGCAGTCTCATTTCCTAAATTATAGCATAATATCGACACATTCATTTTCATAAGCAATATGGTTACAGTAAAATTAGCGAATAGGGCAGTTAATGAGAAGTTCGGCACGATTTAGTGCTGAAAAGCTTTTGATAAACTCAACAATTCTAGAGCGTTTCTATTGAAGCGCACTTTCCGATACACTAGTATTTAATGTTATCCCTTAAATCAACGATATTAAAATCCCAATTGTGAGTGAATCCGAACTTTAACTTTATGGCCAATAACTATACAAGCAAATAATTAATTAGCGTAGGACGAAACGATTTTAACAAATTCTCAAGTTCGAATACTTGGAAAGCATAAACTTCTTCCGGGTGGTGCCATCGAGAAAAAGGAGTAATTCTCAGAGGTTAGCAAATACAAAAGCCATTGCGCAACAATTATTTATAATTAAAATAAACAAAACTCACCATTTTAAAGCTGCTCGCAGAAAATGGCCGACGGGATCGTACTTGTCGGTCATGGCGGCAGACTAGATGAAACGATTACCAGCAGTAATCAGCTCTAGAAGCAGAACCGTGGTAGTTGCGGTGGGTGAGAAGAAATTTCGATATGCAAATAGCTCAAATAGACAAACAGAGGCATTGGCGAGTTTTCTAATTCGCTGATATAATTATGGCACTTGAAGCTACAGAAGAGAGTTCTCGAGAAGTTTCCAAGGCAGATATTTAGAGGAAAGTGATCTAGAAAGGCCCCGCTACCCCTCACATTACCCCTACCATGCATCTTCCGCGCATGTGCAACTGTTATGGAGCAGAGGAACATGATTCGTAGGTTCACCATTAAGGCGCCGTTGCGGTGTACGTGCTGGAGTGGGAGACTGGGGTAGGAATATTTTTTCAATGAGTCAGAATTTGTCATCTGAGGGTTCCCAGAAAAGAACAACGATATGAGATGTAGTAAATTCAACTTATGTTAATGATGGAAAAAACAGGATATATATCAATAGTCTTCTATAGAAACTTATTTTGGCTCTGAATTAATGGCCGATTACTTCGATATTTTATTTTGATTTGAGAATAATTCCGTTTCAAAAGGAAGAAATACGTTTTCATCAAATAGAAATGTTTATTCGACTTTTGGGTAAAATTACGACAAATTAGGATGAAGGGGTGGAAATTACAGTAACGGTACCACAGAACGTCGTAAGAAGACACTGAAACCCTTTTATTCAAGTCCCACGAAATCTTATGTAAATGGACTCGGTAAAGAGTGGTTTTACAACACCCGCGACCGTGTATGCCTATCGCGAATTCAGATAAATGTGGCGTGAATACAGAAATGATCTTCTGCAGAGCAATTTATTCACTTATCTAATATATTTGTGGATGGATAATTATATATCTAAGTGGAAGTTGCAGCTTAACATATTTCAATGTTAGGCTTAATCGCATGTAATAAATCGAGTTGCATTAGTAAACTGATGTACATGGCATTGATATTTAATGGCAACTGTGATTATGCGATTTATATCTGAGGTGAGAATTACTGTATTTTGTAATGACGCTGCCAACTGTTGCTAAGGTTAATATTTTCGGGTGATTGTTAACGATATTTATAATTGGTTTTACTGTTCAGTCTTTAGGTAAAGGATTTATAATTCAGAGATATCATATAACTCCATGACGCAATGATTTTCGTGAGAATGCAAATTTTTATTGAAAATTTCAGCGTAATCCCGAAAATAATGAGATCGTGAAATCTTCATGCAGTGAAAGCCTTCATACCACACATTCAAAAACAAGAATTAATTGCAACGGATTAATGAAGAATTTATGTTTTATTGATATTATGACTAGATTTTATTATGAAAAACTCTATAATAATTGATAATATTCCTATAATAACTGTCTTAGATTAGCTGTTGGAACAATTGTCTGGAAATCGGAAGATTTGGTCTCGAAACCTAATCACACAGACATTTTTATATTCTTGTTCTTTTTGTGATTTAACTCGAGCGCCTACACGTTTAAGGTATTAACCTCTCCCTCAACCTTGTGTACTCTTTTATTCATCACATAATCGAACAAAACAATTAATTTTTTAAATACCTATTTTTCTGTTCTTGAATGAGAATATTTTCGTATGAAACTGGCGCTCTCTCACAGTTGAGATGCTATAAGGATGGGACAGTCAATAAGCCAGGAGAATGGGAAAGAAATTTTCTGTTTTCTATTAAGAATTCGTGTGATTACCTAAGTTTAAAAAATATGCGAGAGAATAAAGGAGGCAGATTATTTTGGTGGGCGCAATCACAAATACAAAGTAAGATATATAAAACAAATACCGATAATAGCAAATACAATTTTCTAAATAGATATATCGAGGAATAGAACAGTCTACCTTCAGAAGTTTACTATCCTATCCCTAAGATGTTAAATGATTAATTAATGAGTAGGACTTCTGACAACTAATGGGAGACGAGAAGTGGACTGGAAGCTTCAGAATGTTTTAGGTTTTATGAAATGTAATAGTTGACACTTATTTGTAGATGCTTATTGCAAGGATCAATATGTAAATTAAAGCTATTTAAGATGCCAGGTATCCTGGCATAAAATTGAGGAACGCCTTTTAAAAATAATTCCAAACGAACTTCGTATTTTCAACCAAGGCAGTCACCCCCAGAACCTGAGAATGACCGTCATGGTCGAAACCGGTCATGTTTAAATATATTTTGTCGATAATACGAAGTACGTTTGGAATTATATTTGCTATTTAAGATCATAACTGGTACAATTATTGCAATTACTGGGTGTGGTTACATATGTAATAGATTATCCTATATGTATATAGAACTTTTTATATTGCTTGAGTTTGTTGATGAATGTGGTATAAGTTAACGTGGCCATCCCATCCAGAGTATTACTGCGACGGAATCCTAAAATAAAGAAAGTAAATATAGAAGAATCCCATTTAGAGACTAGTCGAAGAAAAAAGGGGTGCGAAGAGGGGGACTGAGATAATGTTAACATCATATCCTTAAATACAAGAGAAAGACGATCGGCTAAAGCGGATTGCGGTTCATCTGGGGACGGGAAATATCAACCACCAAACGGTTAGCAAAGTGTCTTAAGTGCTACTTTAGTATGTGTTCCGTGGGATGAGATGCTAAGATCGAGAACAGAATAAAAGAACGTATTAAGTAGAGGCCATTAAATTTGTTTTACCGTATTACATTTTTAAGCGATTTTTAGCGATATTCTTACCTGTTTCTTAGCTTTTTTATTTAGTTTACAGGGAACACCTAGCGAGATTTTAAAAAATAAATCAGCATCTCTGATGCTCTAGTATGGTGATTTACAATGGGGAACTCATGGCCACAGACCCCATCTGGTAGCTATGGTGGACAGTAACGAATGACGGTAGATTTTGCAGAATGGTAACCGTGATTATTGGGGTTAATGCTATATCAAAATTATAGCAAATTAATAATAGAAACCTTAGACTATAGTCACGGAACAAAGGCATGATAAGAGCTGAATAAGGGAGACGATTTATAGAACTATTCTAATTAGTATTTAATTTTTTCACAATATTCTTGGCAGCAATCGGCGTACATTATCGTTTAAAATCTTCATTATTTAGCAATTTCTTGTGTCGTGCGGAATTGGTTAAAGGGCAACACACGAACCTGGATGTGGATGCACTATGCACTAAATAGATAAATAAACTGAGAATTAAAGAAGGCACGATAAATAAACTCTTTATTTTGGCCACAACATAAAGGAATTCGTATAATTTTACTTCTGCTCTCATCAGCGAGTGGTGTTCTCTTTTTCTGTGAATATTATAAAGTGTGTGAAACTGTCTCTCTCTCTCTAAATGCTTATAAATTCGGTTCTTTTGTAATTCAGATCCAGTTATGATTTCGATTTGTATAATTATCTTCATTTGTTGTCTTCCTAATGTTCACCACCCTACTTTCAGTAGAATTTAAAATATACTTACCTGTATGATTATAGGATGCGGGAAGGTTTCTAAATTTATTTCTACTAAATGAGTCGCAGTAATCGATTAAACGGTAACAGATACTTCTATTCTGTCTAATTTGAATCGCGCAAGAAATTATATTGTGTATATTTAATAATTCTCTATTGCTTAATTTAATAATAAATCTCCATTCTCAAAATGGCAGGAGCTAAATAAGACACTACCTCAAAGGGGCATGAGGAGTAGTACTCTGAGAATATTTTGAAGAGCAGTTACAGAAAGTCTTTGATTCAGTAGATAAGAAAAGTCTCCAATGAAGACTGCTAACAATAACGTTAAAAGACCTACAGCAAGTGTCATCATATTAAACATTCTAAATTCATGCTAAGAAGTTCTCGATATTCTTTTGAGAATTATTACTTGATTGTTTGGTAGATTGCAGTTCATCGTGGCGTTGTTTCATAATATTAATTGCTATGAAATTTTAAAATTTCTTTGGATAAGAATAAATAATAAAATTAATGATTTGACTCTTATTTTCGAATGCTAAGGAGTTGGAGAATAGTATTCAATAAAAAATAGTGGTGTAAGCTATTTAACTCATTTATTTCATATAAGATTACAGTATGAATTCATCTGGTAATTCGAAACTGACGAAAATTTTTTTTAATGACTTTATATCAATTAGGAATATTAGTGGATCGCTGTAAAATATAGAGTTAAATCTCCAGATAACCAGGAGCATTTTACACAAAATTACACAATAATATTATATAATGTAAATCACGTTTTTAAATATAATTTTCTAGTTGCCACTTTTACACGTTTTATTATCCTAAGGTCCTGCAAGCACACACAGTATTCAGTTAGATTTTGCTTCCAATCCACTTAAAAGAATCACTTCCATCCTCTCCAGAAATAGGTTATCCTCGGCAAGAAAGGTAGATGCGACACATTTCCTCAAAAGGAAAAACATCTTTACCGCCTGGTTACAGAATTTGAATTGACAATGCTCAAATGCTCACTTTAGTTCAAACGAATAACGACACCTTCTTACATCATCTTGGAAGAGAGAGAATTACTTTAGGGCCTCTGTAGAGCAAATGGCGTGCCATACCTCCCTTGAAGTATTGGACAACTAAAGGAAATAATTCCTTTAGACAGCCATACAATTGCACTTATGACAGCTTGGGATGTAGAATAACACGACGTAGGAGACGATGGCTACGGTTGTTGTCCATATGTCTTCGGATGCTATTTCAGCTGCTGCTCCGGATTTCAGCTGCTTGTACTGTGCAACCCAGGCGATACTGTATCAAATAAGATAATGCTAATTAGCTATTTGATTCAAAGTTTTTGCAGTTACGAATTCGCGATCGTAAATCTATTTCAGCTTAATCGAAGTAATAAGTGAATACCAGCATTTTAAACCGGAGATTCCTTAAACAAAATAAGAGGGAGTGAAATGGTATTATTTTAATTTTTCGTAACGCACGAGATTGACATGCTTCTCCATCCTAATTCTTACATACATTGTAGTATTTATACAATTCAATGGATAAAATATGTGAAATAAATATGAACGTACTTCGTAGTTTCCTCAAGAAATTTTTTTTCGACCGGTTTCGACTCTCGCGAGTCATCTTCAGGTCTGAACAGGTCGCGAGTCAACTTCAGGTCTGAACAGGTCGCGAGTCATCTTCAGGTCTGAACCTGAAGATGACTCGCGAGAGTCGAAACCGGTCGAACAAAAATTTCTTGTGGAAACTACGAAGTACGTTCATATTTATTTTATCATGGCGTTCCACCAAGTTAAGCTAGAGCATATTGATTACGTTGATAAAATACGTATTGCACTAATCAGTACTCATTTTTATGGCGCCATAAACAAAATTTCGGAACAGGTGATATACATATATATACAGCAATGCCAGAGCGCTTAAAGAAACGTTTATCATAGAATATGAAAGAAATCTCCTTTCTTTTCAATATCTTGGAATAGAAGGGTCTAAAAGCGTCCAAACTTATATCTGAAAATATAAAGCGCTGTGAAAATCTATCCCTCCTCTCCAAATACGAAATAATAGCGTATAGAGGAAGAATATACATGATTCCCGCTTACGGTAATACATCCACTAACTACAAGACATTATATCGGCAAGGTGTTTAATTTAAGATCAAAGGATAATGCGATCCCGATGTGAAACTTAAATTACAATTATACTAACTTAGCATGATTAATACATTCTTGTGAAACCAATTGAAGTAATTACAAAGCTTTCACTTACCTAGCAAAGATATTCATACAAAATGGTTTAGCATACGTGATGAAAGTTAGTAGAGGCCTGACAAGTGTTCTGAAAGTTTCCGAAGGTCATATACATATATTTAGCACACCAGTACACGTTACTTCAGGTTCCACCAGCCACTTCGCTTTCCTCCGTCGGGGTACTTCAATGAAATTAAGTATATCTCAGCTGAGAAGATCATGAAAACAGAGTTAAATGACAACAGGAAAAGACAAATATTATATCACACTGACCTGTTGATGCACATCAATGAAAGGAGCAGCGAATCCGAAGGAGGCATTTTACTGCATAAGTGAGTGTTTGTGCCCCAACTTTGCCATCGTAATGGAAAGAGGTTTAACCATAAATCCTACTCATATTTTGACCTATTCCTACTAGACAACTTCCCAAGCTGCCACAGATGCATATGTATAACTGCCTAATGGAATCACTTCCTCTTTATCAATTAATTCAAGGGTGGTGTAGGCGCACCGGATGCTCTACCTAAAGCTCTACAGTAATTCTCCCTCGATTCTAAAAAACGTAAGAAGGTATGAGTTATTGGGTTGAACTAAGGTTAGCCTTGTGCATTGTCAAGTCAAGTTTTATATTTTCTGCGATGGATTATGTGCGCCGAAATAGACCTTAAATACGTAATTAAATGTACTTAACATCTGTCTTGGACGCCTGACTACTGAGTGCTGCATGTTTGTCCTCACCAGTAATTTGTGGTTGGGCGTATGTCTGCATACGTGTAAAAGGTCCTTTATCGAAATCTGAAGAAAGGGCACCGAACAACTGAGAACTAAATAAAATACAATTGGTTTAAGGACGGTTGTTGGTAAGTTATCGAAGGCGTTGTGGAATAACATCACCCGCATAATTTTTAATTCATTTGTAACTGGAGGATGGTTTTGGAGTGTATTAATCTAAGAGAGTAAACTGAGAAAAGCGCAAGAATAGTATATGAGTAATTGAAATGCAGAAAGAAAGCTTTTCGAGGGAATAGAAGGTTGAGAAACGATTTTTAATGACAAACTTTCAACGACTATTGCAACAAAAGTGAAAGTTATGTGACAATTTATCTAAAACTGGATGAAAGGGGACTGAAGAATTGAGAACTAAATTCGTGTACCAAAATTTCTTTAAGACAGGGAAAGGAAGATGGCAATAATTTATGGCACAATTTTCCTCAGCTTCCTGAAAAATAAATCATAACATTAGCACATATTTCTTACCAATATACGGATACTATGGCGTTTTACGGGTATTAATGGCTAGAAAATTACATCATTCTAAACATAAGATGCGGATAGGAATATTCACTTTATCATTTGCTTTTCCATTATATTGAATGAGGACTTAATCATTATAAAGGATGGGGGAAGACGCGGTCTCGCTTTCTAAAATTCAGCGATTCATCGACATATTCATGCATAAGTTTAAGATATTTATAATATAATTCAGGTTGGGAGCAGTAACTTTAAGAAAGTGCGACATGATGTAGATAAAACATTGTTAATTAACCATATTTTACTTACCTAAGATATTTTAATTAATACGAAATTATAGAAAAGATATGCTTTAATTAAATGTATTGCTTAAATCGTTGATGTCTAAAATGTGGTTAAAGTAGGATGTGAATTATTACCCATTTTATTTAGTTAAGCATTCTCGGTAATACCGATATAATTTAAGCGTTATTTTAGATTTACTTGGAGCAGTTCACGACATTACAAGTCTTCGCGTAATTTGCTTCCTAGGTCAGATAATCAAAAGTAAACAAAAAATTAATTAGTGAAGCACAGAAGGAAGATATTTGGAATTAATTTAATGTTTTATTATTCAAAAAGCGACCTTTAATACAATTTCGGAAACGAGGATCAATATTCGGAGGATAGCATACAGGGGAAGCAAACACACAACAAATATTCGTAATTAAAGGAATGAAAGCTCACCATTTTCTTCAAGAGGATTACAGCAAATAGACGCCAGAATCGTTGTCGATCAGTGAGGATGACCACAAGAAGTAGCAAGATGAAATATCCAGAAGAAAGCAACTTAATAAGTAGGACATCTGTAGTTGCGATGTCTGACCGGAAGAAGCCTTCAACAGCCAGCAGCTAAAGAAGTAGGATAGTGATCCCAGCCATGATCCCATTAAATAATGAAAGATAATGTGGCTGAGATCCCGGAATGATCGGTTAGTAAATCTTTAAAACAACAATTCCCAGTGAATTTCCCAAGCATGGTTTCCGTTCAGTAATGAAAGAGGATGCGGTTGAGATCTCGGAATTCGGTCGAATCTTCGGAAAAATTCGGTCGAGAAATCTCCTGAGTGGCAATTTTCAGTGAAGTTATCTTGAAAGGCACCGCTATCCTTCATCTAACCACAACCTTGCATCAGCAAATAAGAAACTGTTAGGGAGTAAAGATACATTATTTGCGGGATCGATTCGATTGATTTGATTCTAGAAATTAAGCAATTAATTATTTAGTGAAGCAAAAAGGAACGTATTTAAATTATGAAGATTGATTAATTAAAAGGCAGCAAATATACTTTGAATGAAAAATCGAGCGAACTACCGAACAACAGAAAATGGAGAGCAATACTCGGAGTTAAGCACGTTAGCGAATTATTGGGACAAAAGCAATTAGTAATTAAAATATTAACGCTCACAAATTACATCAATAGGATTGCACCAAATGGCCATCAAGACCGCTTATATTGACCAGGAAACCTGTTGTACACCAGAAGAAGAAACAAGATCAAACCTGAGGAGGTGAGTAACTTAAGAAGTCGACAATTACCAGTGGAATGATCTAGAAAACCCCCGATATCCCTTACATCACCCCTACTGTGCATCTTCCGCGCATGTGCAACTGTGAGGGGGCAGAGGAGCATGATTCGCAGGTTGGCCATTAAAGCGCCATTATGGAGTACCTGGTGTCGTGGGAGGCGAAATATTTTTCGTTGGAAATTACCAAGCTAAGGGTTCCCGGAAATGAACAACGATGACACACTTGCAAGAAATCTAATAAAATTGGAGTAATCTTACGCAGAACAGGACATTGATTAATACTCATATAAATTGAGTAATAATCATATTAACGTGGGATCCCAAGGAAGAATGGACCTGAAAAAAGTCTGACGGGACCGGGAACGAACCCGGGTCTCCCAATTGCCGGTCGAGTGCCCTGTCCGTTGAGCTATCCCGGCAGAACATTTCGCCAAGGCATTCGGGAGACTTTGTGGGCAAGGAATTAAAGTTACATTTTTTGGACATTTTCCTTCCTTGGCGACGTTGTAAGCTAAGTAAGAGGAAATAAAATGAAAGAAACACATAATGAAACGTGTAATTTATTCTCAGGAACAAGAAATAAGAAACTCTCAAGAACAAGAACTACGAAATAAGTTGAGATCACAATATCCTCCATCCATTATATTTCATTTTTACGATGATAGTCTTTCAAATTAATTTTTTGCGTAAAACTTAGGCATACAAAGACAACTTCAACGGGTTCAAAGGGTTCAACTTTTGTTGTTAACCCCCGTTTGAAGTGACCTCATATATCCAAGCTTTTTTAATAGTACTACTACTCGAGAAATGTAAGCATTCCGGAAAGATTATTATTTTCTTGTGACACGCAAACGTTACTGTGGTTCCAAAGGAACAACAAGTGTGACTGTATTCAAACCTTTCCTAAATCCTTGTTACTGTGGTTCACCGACTTCCAAGTGATCCTATATTCGGCCTGCAAAATAGAAAGCTTTAGCGTCGCAGTACTACAATTTCACTTCGAAAAATAAATTATTTATTCAAGAAATACGTTTTGATGGACTTTCACTCATTTGATTTTGTTGAACCGATTCACTTTTGCATTGAAAGCCCAAAAGTGTGATGGCAATGATGACTAAACAGTAACGTGCGTAATAAGTCTTGAAATAACCCTATACATCTGTACATTATTGCGGCCATCCTCCCCTTCCCCCTTTAAACCATTCCCTTCTCTTCCTTCCGTGGGTAACTATGCTACTGTTTCAGTATCTGAATCACCTGAAATTGACGTGAATACGTCGAAACCCGTTTGTGCTAAATAAAACCCAGTAGAATAGTAAAAAATACATTACTGAACTTTGAATTTGACTTTCAATTATGATACAGAAAATGTTAAAAAATTTTCAGGTGGTGTACGATCGGCAAAATCGGGTTCCAGCTCCTCTAAGGACCGGAGATATCCTCCTCACAAGAGTAAGAACGGTTTGCTTACAAGGTAAGTAGGGTGTCATTCATAACATGATATACGTGAAATGATTTACTTACTGTAATAGTGAGAGAACGCTAATACAATATCAATGTTAAAGCAAATTAATAAAAGAACCCTAGTTTATAGTTATATTGCAACGAGAAGCTAAGAGAAGCAAGTTACAAGAGTGACCCTTTTTAGTACCATTTCATCAGCATTTGATTTTTGCCTTCTATAGTTATCAGGAATCAGTGTATGAAATTATTTGAGCGCTTCGTTAAAGAATACATTTTAGAACCGAGTAGAATTACTGCAGAAAGTGCTGTTTGTGTGCAGAAAGTGCGACCTTCGAGAGAGGTGTTGGACGCCTCCGCACCACATTAAGGGAATCCTGTAATTTCTCTTCTGCTGTCATCAGCGCGAGATACTCCCTTCCTATGTGAAATCTGTAAAGCGCGTATCTCATTATTTTAGGTTCTAATGTAATTTGGATCCTGATATTACTTTCATTAATATTATTACCTTGTTCCAGTACGACTTTCCATCTTTTCTTCAAAATGTAGACCACCCTTCATAACATTGAATGTAACGCAAACCAACCAGTAAATGTTTGTGATGCAGAAGGTTTAAGAATATAATCTCTACTAAAAATTCACAGAATACTATTTACCTTTAAACATATTACACAGATGGAAGAGGAGACTTATAGCACGAATCTAGATAGGATATACATATTAATTATTTAATTTCTTCTTGTTTAATCTGATAATATCTTCCATTCACATAGTCACAGCAACGAAATAGGATATTATCTCAATGAAGAAGATGAAGGGCTTGAAAGTTTTTCGAGAATAAATTACAGAAAAAAATTTTATTGAAAAACTAAAGGAAAGTTTCCAATGATTGCAGCTAATAGCAACGTTAGAAGAAGACAAACAAGTATCGTAATATTAGACATTCTAAATTCAGGCTCCGAAAGTGATCGATATTCCGCTGCGAATTATTAAGCGGATGTATCCTAGTTTAAAGTATATCCGTCGTCTCTTGCGAAGGTGAAGTTTTAAAATAACAAAATCAATATCAATTTCAATGGCTATGATGCTGGAAGGTGATTTATAATAATAACACAGAAGTGCAATCAAAAGTGATTTATTTCGTATGAAATAACGGTATAATTTGATTCGAAAATGGCTAATATGATAAAAATTTAACACTTTCTTTGCCTTATGTCAATAACAATGCTCGAATTATCACTGTAAATCATCGAATTTAACAAGAGGAAAATGTTATACTTATGAAAAAACTTGGCCAGTGTTATTTCAATGTTTATCCTAATTCGAAGTTCATAATTTTACGAATTCATAAACTGTATTGATTATGATAAAATATTTGAAAGAATTCCAACCAATATACAAAATAAATATTATATAATTTCAGATATCAAAGAGAATTTTCTCACAAATTTATTCAATATAATTCATTAGTACAAATTACATATTTTATACATGTTTCTGTTTCTTAGGTCGTACAGTCACACGTCGTATGTAAACAAAAATTGGAACCACCACATTGAAAAAAAAATATCTTTATCAGCTCTAGGAATAGATTCTTTTCGTGCAGAAAGGTAGATGCGACATTTTTCCCAACTGGGAAAAAGATCCTCACCACCTAATTACACAATTTAAACTGACAACGCTCAAATACGCACTTTAGCTCGAACGAATAACAACTCATTCCTACGTCATCTTAGATGAGGAAGAATTGCTTTAGGGTGTAGGAAGAGCATCTTGTCAGTAACACCACCCTTGAATTAATCGATAGAAAACGGAAATAATTCCTATTAAAGAGGAATACAATTGTGCATAAGACTGCTTGAGATGTTGAATAACACGACGCAGGAGGCGATGGATACGGCTGTTGTCCATATGTCTTAGGATGTTATATCAGCTGCTGCTCTGGATCTCAGCTGCTGTGCAACCCTGGCGATTCTATATCAAATAAGATAATGCTTAATTACTTATTTGAATCAAATTCGATGCAATAACGATCTTAAACCTATTTCAGGTCAATCGAAGTATTAAAAGATTGAAAATAGCATCTTAAAGTCGAGATCTTTACTAAAAAATCAGAGGAAATGAAATAGTCATTTATGTTATTTTTATTGTGACCCTTTAAGGACATTTCCATATATGGGTTTCTAGTAAAGCAATGTAATATCGCTTTGAGATACTTTACTTCCAGTTCAGAAGCTTAAATCGTCTAAATATATGTGTTAGTTCCCCCTTTTTACATATATAGATCGGAGTGAATGGAAGGGCTTCAGAGGAGTCAATCTCCCACTAGAACAGTGGTTCCCAAACTTATTTGGCCTACCGCCCCCTTTTCAGAAAAAATATTACTCAGCGCCCCCCTGGAAATTAATTTTTTTCTACCTTTTTCGTAAAATATATTAAAGAAAGGTGTAAATTAGAAACATTGAAGTTTGAAATTATGAACGCGCGCGATTTTACGCGCGTAGAAACGCTTCCACGCTGCAGTTTTAAATCAATGTAACGGTGAAATTAGGTTTTACATTTACGTTTTAAATACTTAAGCTTAATTTAAATGGTAAAAGAACGTTTCTGCGGTTGGCCTCTTAATGCTGAATTAAGTTAATTGAGTTATGTTTTCACAAGTCATTCCATGACTTTTTCTGTGAGGCCCTCGCGGCGAAGTCACAAAATCTCTCACGTGATCGTAATTCGTAACATATTTGTAATCGAAATCCGTGGGGCCCTGTTAGCGCGGGTCCCGGTGCCGTCGCACCCTCGCGGCGAAGTCACAATCTCTCACGTGATCGTAATTCGTAACATATTTGTAATCGAAATCCNGGGAAGCACTGCACTAGAATATACGCTTCAATTTCACAGCGGAACAATGATTACTAAACAAAATTATAAAATACTGATTTACAATTTCAGCTTTCGGAGAAAAAGTAACTATCCTACATTATTATTGCTTTCAAAATAAGCAGTATTAGATAAATATGAAAATAGATATGAAACTGTATAAACTTATCCGCAAATATAATGCGCTCTCAAATGCTATACTTCCTCTCCAATTACGAATTAATAAAGTGAATATTGGCAAATTATACACATCCACTGTTTCGGTAACCCATCCACAAACCACCGGACAATCCAATGACAGGATGATTAATATGAGTTCAAGGGATAATGATATAGAATCAAAAGATATTAATTAAGTCCTAATACTCCAACCTAGCTTAAATTTCAATTTTACCAACTTAGCATCTTATCTGAAACTAATTTAAATGTGTAAAACGTGATTCACTTACCTTGCAGATATTTATAGAAAAAGGTTCAGCATACAGTCAGTATAGTAGGGCAAGACGGCACAGGACTGACTAGGGCTCTGCAAGGTCATCCATGGCGGAAAATCAGCACACCAGTCAACTTCACTAAAGAGTCCACCGATCACTACACTTGCCTCCATTGGCTTACTTCAATGAAAGCATATCTCAGCTAAGAAGATCACGAAGACAGAGTTAAAGGACAACAGGAAAAGACAAAGACAAAAAAAGACCCGAAATTTGCCATCAAAATGAAGGGATGTTCATCCACAAATCTTAGACGAAGTCTAACCTATTCCTATGAGGCAACTTCCCAAGATGCCCTATACACAATTGTACACCTATCCAAACAGATTGATTCCCTTTTTATCGATCATTTCAAGGGCCGAGTGACTGCCTGGATGCTCGACCTAAGACCCTACAGCAATTCTTCCTCAATTCTAAGTTAACATAGGAAGGGAGACGCTATTCGGTCGAAATAAAGTGAGCATTGAGCATTGTCAATTCAAATTCTGTATCTAGCCCTATTTATTATGAGTGCCGAAATAAACCTTGAATACATAAGTAAATGTACTTAACATATATCTTGGACTCGTGTCTACTGAGTGCTGGATGTTTAAGCTCAGTTATAATGTGCCGTTTCCTGTGTTTACATAAGTGTTCGTATGTTATTCAACACGTATTTGCGATTTTTTAAAGAAGATCATATTGGTCAAAAGAAATCTCAACTTAATGCTTGCAAATGGATATCGAAAGAGATACGTCAGTCATTTTATTTATTTCTACATATTTTGCAAGTCTTAAATGCTACATAAACAAATGCATCATTCAACATATTGAATTTAAACCAACTAAATGAGCCACTGGTAACAACAGAAAGTTGTCAAACAATGCTACCAAGGAAATGAAAGAAGAAATGATCATTTAAATATAGATTATGTGGATGCGATTGAGAAAAATTTTGCTGTGTCGGTGAGCGGGTCCGTTATTTCAACAAGGCTACGGTAATCTTTCCTATCATTGATGTTAATTATAGGGTAACCATATGAGTGTCATGGAAAATGTCTTTTTTGATACTTAATATATTTTAAAAGCAGAAAAACTACAAATACAATGATTGATTTCCGGCAATCTGAATAGTTGTTATTTTACTTTTGCCAAAATTTATTCCGCGTAATTTTAACTCAGAGATTATATAATTTGAGCAAGGATGAGATAATGTTTCGTTTTTTAATTTTGTTAATACAGGGTAACCATATGCATGAGATAAATTTAAAGTACGAAGATGGATTTCTTGCAATTTCAATATTTTACTTCAGCCAAACTAAAATTCTCGTAACTTGGAATCAGAGACTTATTGAGATGATGGCGTTGCCATAATCACCCCATGATACTCTTAGTCTACAAAAGCAGTTGAAAATAGAGTGCTCTTTCAACACCTCATGGTTAACCGAAGGATAATTTCTCCTATATGGAATTTTTAAAAGAGAAAGTATTTCAAATATGGAAAATGTAACAGTTTTTTGGGGATCTATTACCAGTATTTTCCGGTGTTATCGTGAAGGGGTTTTTTAATTGAAGATAGAATTAAATAAAAGATCAGCTAAAATACACCACTTATCTTGTGGGGGATTTTCTCTAAGATATAACTACATTTAAAACGGAATAACCAAAGAAAGGCTTAATAGAAATCCAGGCTTTTTTGTTTTTTCTCATTTGTCTAATTTTTTGTGTCTCAACCAATCAGAAAGTTAAAAAATCATTCTTCATATTTGCTTGCCTATTTGTCAGTTATTGAGCACACTGAAGAATAGCTTCGCCCGCATATTTTTAACTGATTTGCATCTGGAAGTCGATATTTCAGTGAAACAACCTACCAGTATGAACTGAGAGAAGAAGAATACCAGATGAAAAAGTTTACGAGCGACCAGAAGATTGAGAAACGGTTTATCAAAAAAATGTTTACGGGAAGCAGAACACGAAAGAAAGGAAAAAGAAATCTTGTCTAAACAGAATGAAGAGAACTAATTTATTATAACAAAATATAGTGAAGTATAGGAAAGGGAGATGGAATTATTTCATGGCACGATTTTCTTCCGTGACCTGAAAAAAATGATAATATTAGCGTAAATAATATGTCATTAAAGTAAATTTTATATCAATATACGTATTATATGGCATTTTATAATTTCGGATTTTAATAGCTAAGAAAACTTCTACTTCTAAACGAAAGATGGGTATGAAAATAAACTATTCGTGCTTTATTCGTGCCATTTAAATTATGTCATTTGAGGATTTTAATTATTATGAAGGACGAAACATAATGCAATTCGCTATCAAAATTTTACCGCTACATCGACATATTCATGCATCACATCAAGGTACAATGACAATGGCAAACTTAGTAATATCCTAAAAATAAAAGTTTATTACGACCGGTTTCAGCTACAAGCCATCATCACCACCTGATGATGGCTTGTAGCTGAGAACCAGTCGTAATAAACTTTTATTTTGTGGATATTACTAAATTTGCCATTGTCATTGTAGAATGTCCTTTTAAGAAGTCCGGCCAAAGAATATAGAATTCAGATCAAGATGTTTACAATAAAATTCATGCTAGGAGCAGCAAATTTAAGAGAGTGCGACATGACTTAGCTTCAAAAAACTGAATGAAAATTAAATATCTCGGCTAAGATATTTTTAACTACTGCTAACTTAATACCACCCGGAAAACTCACTCCAGAAACCATCAACAATTAATTTGCACCGCGTATGGAAACATTCTCAAGGGAGATATTAATCGACAAACAAAAGAAACAAGGCTCTTAATACACATTTAAATTTAATACATTGGAGAAATATTTGATATTTCAAATTGATCATTAAAGATTATCAAATGTAAGGCATTTTATTGGAAAATTTTCTAAATTGTACAAATATATTTTAACTTAACGATAATCAACGTAGAAAAATTCATTTTATTAAAACTGTTCACAGCGTCAGAAAACTATATTGAAATTTGAGTTCCAGGGAAGTTGTGATGTCAGATAGTTATTACTGAGCAAAGAAAAATTAATAAGGAACAGAATGAACTCTTTTAGATTTTGAAGTTTTATTGTTCGGAAGAACAACCTTTACTTTGAATAGCAATATCGAAAATGAGAATAAATACTCGAAGGAATGTATGGAAATAACTTGGATAACTCGTACTGTTTCCGAGGAACTCCAGAAAGCCGAAGCTTATATCTAGTTATCTTCCCTAA
>KZ308212.1:281031-299158 GCA_000376725.2 Ladona fulva | reverse complement strand
AAAAAAAAAAAATTTCTAATCGTATTCATTAATGTACTATTTTAATTAATTTTTACATTTTTCATGTCTTTTTAGTAAGTGTCATTTTCTATATTCTCTCGATATTCGATATCTACCAGTTTCTCATAGTGTATTCTTGCAGTTACCACATTTTTTTATGTTATTTTATTTTTGTAATTTCGTTTGAATGTGTTATCTGATGTTTCTGTTTTATCAATTATTTCCTCATGGTTTATTATTGCAGTTTTTCCTGTTTATGATTTTATTTTATTATTAATTTGTAACTTTGTTATATTACTATTGATTTTGTAATTTTCTTTTTATACACAGCTTTCTTAATCATCTTTTAGCATGAACTATCAGTAGGTTTGCGCAGGTTTTTCACACCCCCCTTCTCTGAGGGTGTTTTCCTGCTGTGGATATTTTTTCCTAAGATATCACCTTAGGATTTTTTTTTACATCCACTCCTAAAGTTTTCCTCTCTATTTCTTTTCACCTACACACAAGTCTTCATGTACATAAAATCATTGACTCAAGGTTAGATGGAAGAAGAGACTTTTAAGTCTCAATCTCGCCTTTAATAAAGACCTTATTATTATTATTATCGTTAGCTAGGATGGTAGTGATTTATAAATCTTCGGGAAAGGACTCGTATTATTCCCGTCATGATGATTTCATAAACCAGAAGTTTGAGCCCAAAACCTAACAGCAATAAACATTTTCGTGAAAAATACAATACTATCCCACATTACTATCCTAAAGTCTGTTATATATTTAAGTAATATAGTATTGTCTAGATTATCCGAATTCTAACAAACCGTACATATTTCTGTTTGGCCTTTTTATTTTACACGAGTGGACTGGAATACCACCTAAATTACTTAAGCAGTAACTGCACCAATTCAGAATAGATAAGCAAACTTTGGCATAATAATCAGGACACAATCCGAGAAAAGAAGTAAAAACTGCATCTGGGTAATGACAGATGACAGACATTATGAAGGAAAATCCATTTTTTTAACACGTAAAACAGACGTAAAAACAACGGCAAGGCATGAAAATAGCTTGTTCATTTCTTAACTCACGTACTTAAGTAACCCTTCCGTGTTATCCGTGTTTTTGAGTATCCGAAATTGCCCGGATAACTCGGATAGTTAATCCGAGTTAATCATCTCGGATAATAGCCGACAGTAGACAGGACAGAAGAAAAAATCTACTGCATTATGAGATATTTTTACAAACGCCAGCTTGCCTATATACAATGGACTTCTGTATATCAATTTCAATCATGTCACGTTTCAATCTTTATTTGGACTTTTTCTTAAATATAGTTATGTAAAATTAGAGAATTTTGTAGAATCGCCTTACTCTGATTTCACTGTTACAAAATTATATAAAATAATTTCATAAAAAGTTCAGCTGCATAAGAGTAAAATGAACGCTAACTAAAACTAAGTACAAAAATAATGAACGTCGTACCGTTGGAATAGTCAAAGGCACAATAGTGTAGTTGTGTTAATCGTTTTGATCGGAAGAAGAAAGGAGAAAAGCCAAGAATATCCGCAGGAGACATGGAAAGAATCAGAAAATCCCGCTAGCGAAGAGGAAGAGAAATTGGACGTCAAAGTGCGAGAAATAGAGAAAACGGTGGCGAATAGTTGGAGCGAGACGCGTTGAGGGTGTACAAGCCATTAAGGTGACATGTGATAAAAAGTCGATAAAATTGAAGGAAGAAATGAAGCGATATAATAGAAGATTATGGGATGGAGCAGAGAGACAGCAATAAAAGAGATGCGACAGTGAGAGAGGAGATACCGATAGAAGGAAAGGGAGAAGAAGGAAAAGAAAAGAATAATAAATAGAAATACGTCCTTTATTTTGGGCTAAATTGAGGCGTATGATAATGCAAAATAATTACGATTGTAAATAATACAAAAATAACATGGAAGAATAATAAGAAAAATAACGCAAATGTTTTTTTTGGGTCCACTTCTCCGTTAGAGGAGTAACACAGACTTAGAGGTCTCTAAAATATTCTGTGCGGCATACGTTTCCTATAACAGAAACAACTCGTGACGATAAGACTGCGAAGAAATAATAACCAAGAGATGGTTCACGAAAGAAGATATTTTCTCCCAATGACTAGCTTTTGTTTAAGCTTTCATTTGACCTTTCTAATCACGAATAATTGTCACGTACCTTCTTTACCTTAGAACTCAAGTTAGTATGTCGATGGAGAAACAACAATAGTGAAGAAATGTGAAGAATAATATGTAGAACACGAGGAAATATTTTGTCGAAAAACAGTTGTTATAGTTCATCACATAAAAAGTACATCCGTAGCAGAATCTTCTCATGAAAGTACTAGAAACATGCGTAATAAACAGGAGGGTCACAATTGGTTGCCATGGACGAAAAAACGCGAATAAAAATTAAGTAAACGCTAACCTACATAAAAGTACGTTAAGGATAAGGCGAGATACAAGAAATGTGGAAAGGAAAATTTGGAAAGAGTAAATCGAAGGGAGTTAAAAATAAAAAAGGTTTAAATGGAACGGGGAAAGTAATGAGAAATAAAAGATGAAAACGTTTGATAAAGAGAAAAAGGGCGTGTGTGGAAAGTGGTACAAGTTCTCTTCAAACTAACTTTCCTTTTGGTAACAGCAAATGAAAAGGAACGAGTCAAACCGGTAAAAAAGAAGTTTGCGGAGTTTCGGGAGCAAATTGAGCGTCTGAAAGAAGCGATATGGGAAAGCTTTCGTATTGGTGCTGACAGGTCATCGTGTGTGCCCTGGATAATAATGGTTAGGAAACTTCAATGATGATCGAGAGATGGGTTGATTCGACGTTTTAATCAAGGAAGTGGGGATAGCCCATCAAAACGAGGACGCTCTTACGTGTATCGTAAGAAAAACACTTGACAGCCATTTTAGCGAGAAAAAGTTGACGATTAAGTTAACGGAGAGAATAAATCCAGGCAAGAAAATACCGGCCGTTTTTGGACACTTTCACGAACTTATTAAGTTGAGATGAAACCCTTTAGTAATTGACTGGTGTATACTATCTCGTGGGAGAATATTTATCCGCAGAATAAGTCTAGAGTTTATAAAGTTCCTGTTTACCTCGATTTACTATAGTAACAATTCATTGTGGCACAGAAAATGGTGTTTTACTCTACCATTACCATATGCTGATGAGTAGGTCGAGAATGGAAATATTTTATCAAAAGCTTCATAGGCAGCGAACCTCTTTTTTTTAATAGTAACTGAAGTTCTGATCACGATTGAAAATCTGAAAAAGTTAGTCAAAATGCTCTCAAAACTCAGACTTCCAAAAGGCGAAAAAATTCCCTTCTGCTTTTTAATCCATTGTTCAAATAATGCTCCGGAAAATTACTGCAAAAAGAGGAAAACTAATCCCTACCACTGGAGTTCCACAGTAAACGAGTTACGAATAAAATAAATCGCAAAATTTATCCCCGATTTTTTTCAATTCTCTTTTGAATATGTTTGATTAAAACCAACCCAATCGATAAAACCGGGAAGGAAAAACGCCAGGAGCGAGGACCAGCAACAAAACCTCTTCCGTCATTAAACCTTTAAAGATAATCTGGAGAGAAAACAGAGAGATGGACAAAAATTAGAAAAAAAAACGTTTCGAGAGAGGAAAAAATCGCAGCAAAAAAACCTGGAAGTGAAGGCAGTTTAGAGAAAAACGATGAGTTTACATGGAAATGACGGGGCCATGAAAAAATCCTCCTGAGTTCGGAATGAGAATATCAGCGTAAAAGTAAAAGAAGGAATGGAATGCTTCTTTAACCTCCGAATTGAGGAGACTCGTATGAATAAATATCTACCGTCTCAACGGAAAGTGTTAATTATAATTTGAAGAGAACCTTCGAGAAAAAGTTCATAGTTGTCAAGTGGATCACAACAAAAATTTTCAGTTGCACAGACATTAGGAATGAATAATCGTTTATATTTTTATATTCAATAATCGCAGCGAAAATCAAATATTCACTATTCTATTAACCACTTTCAACTCATTTTACTCAGGAGCTGCAATCTCACTTTCTGAGATTCTTTCAGATTCATCTAAAAACTTAAGACAACTTTCTTTTACCCAAGTCTTTATGGCGGAGAATTGAAAAACAAGCATAAAGAGCCAGGGACTGGACAGTAAGGCAGATGAGCCGTAAATTCCACATCGTTGGACTCAATGGCCTGGATTGCGACGTGAACTGTAACAGCAAATGCATCGGCATAATGTAGGAGTCCCACACAGTCATGCTCTAGGCCCCTAATCCTGAAGTCCTCTAATAACCTTCGATAGGGAACCAATCGCAGAAAATTTGCAATTCTATGCTTTTTTCACTGAAAGAAACAGTTGTAACATATCTGCTTTTGAAGAATAAAGTCACCCAATTTCCTCTGCGTCACTTTGATGCCGGTTTTTTTCTTGCCGTTGTATTTTCATCGGGAGCAATCAGACCTGTCAATTGACGCTTGTTCTCAAGAGCGAAAACCCCAACAAAGAAAGGTAAATAATAGAAGAGAATGACACAACAAAAAGAACCTTTAGAAAAGAACATAGCAAAGAAAACAATAGGTGGAATTTTAGCTAATAAAAATTTGTTACAATATAAAATTTCCACATCCCAAAAATTATGCCTAAAGCCTCCTTCTCAACTTGCAAGTAGTTTTTCTCAGCAGGTTTCAATGCAAACCAAAATCAATAGGTCTTTCTGATCCATCTGGTAAAATGTGCAAAATTACTGCTCAAGTCCATGAGGAGAAGCATCACAGGCCAAAATAAGAGGATGGTTTGGGTCATAATTGTTGTAGAGGCGCCGCCATAACCACGGCTTGCGTGCGCCGCGACATTGAGAGTATCGGGCTGGAATGATCGCGGTAGGCCGAGATTCAATTTCAAAACTTCTTTATTCCATCAAGGGTGCCTTTTACACACGAATATCCCCAAATCCATGACACAAGTGAGACTATACTCACGTCTGGTTCTCTAGCCTGGCCGGCTAACGGTACGGCACGGGGTCGTGTCCGGCGGGAGTCCACCGGTCGATCCCAAGGGATAGGGAGTCTCGGGGCCTCTTCCAGCAGCTTCGCTCGCCGGTTGGCCCCTTTGGAGTCCGAGTACGGCAGTACGATCACTCACACACCGATCGGTCCCTCGCTCGAAGTCCAGTGGACGGTCACTCGAAGATGTCGTGATTCCACTGGTCCTCGAACTGTCCTTTGCCCCAAATCGAACCCCTTATATACTCGGGGTTGACCGCTCCTGACCCTATGGGTCACCAGATGTGGCGAGGGTGCGACGCGGAACTAGAGCGTCTTCTGAGAAATGCTCCTGCCCAAAGCTTCTAGAAGCTTCTAGAAGCTTTCGAAGACGCTTCCTTACGCTCAGGAATGACGAACCCTTACCGCATCACCCCGGCGGCAAAAGAACAATGATGAAATTCTGGCCAGGCTAGGTTACCCACATTATATACAAGATAACTAACAGTAGAAAAAAAATAATAATAATAAACAGTGATGCCCTTCGGCACATCATATCGTCACCGAGGTCGATTGTCTTACTGGCACTTACTGCTACCCGACAAGCTTCTCCCTGCAAATCCTTTAATGAAGGATGTTAGTGGAACAATTCGGAGAAAGGTTTGGAGAGCACGGTCAAGCCACAGAACTGAAGATCACTGCTGGGCCCGGGGGGACACTAGGCATCCACCCGTGATTTTTCTTCCTTCCTCCGGGAGCCGTTGCCGTTATTTTCCGAGCCTGATACATGTATTCCCATTCCCCTAGCCGTCTACTGTCGGAGGAAACTAATTATCCTTCCTTGGAGGGGTAAGCAATCAGGCTCGTCGAGATCCAGTCTCCAGGCCGTCTTCGCGACCGTGTAATTCTCGACTCCTCGGAGTTGGGTGATCATTGTACCCCTAGAGAAGGTGGTTCGTGATTATTGCCCTCCCATGGCGATAATCACAACCCAGCAGTGAGCGACTAGCCCTTCGACGAGAACATACCCTCCAAACGTCCTTTATTCCCTTAGGACCGCGAAAATGAATAAAAAAAATGTAGGAGAGGCTTGTCGGATGTTAGCGCCAGGAAGGGTTTACACTGCCGTAATTGTACAATTTAAAAAACCCTTAAAAAATCTAAAATAATAAAAACACAAACTATCACAAAACAGAAAAGACTTTACAATCTAAGTTTAAATTCAGAAAAATAATAAGAACACTAACCTTGAGTCTAACTCTACTTTGGTCCTAACTTAACAAACACACACAAAACACACGCATATACAAAAAACACGACAGTAATTTCATCTACACCGTAAAAAAACAACTTTCACCGAGTTCCGAACGTCTCTCCTACACATACTGTACAAAATGTTACACCTTAAGAAGCACACGAAGGAATTCTTTTTGAGTCTTTGCCCGGGCGCGCTCTTACAAAATTTCACACTTTGAAGAAATATATGAATGAATTCGTTGGAGTCTTTGCCCGGGCGCGCTCTTCCTTCCTCCGGAGACGAAACACCTGTCTCCTCTTCTTATTGTGCCGTATCCGTCCCTGGCTCAGACGACGGCGGTTGGCAGGCGAGCCTTCCGGGCAGGGCGTGCAGTCTCCGGGCACCCTTGCAGTCGGGCCTTCTGGGCAGGGTGGGCAGTCCACTGGCGCCTGTGCCGGAACCTGGCCCTGCTTTGGCAGACTATCCTCCTTGGGATGGCTGGATCCGGGACACCCGTCCTTCATCTTCCGCGGTACAGGGCTGCGGGAGAAGGCCTGCATTCCCTCGTTCCTCCCGGAATAGGGTCACGTCTTTCCGGTGGTGTTGGGCAGGTGAAGGTTCCAAGGGCGGAAACAGGACCCTCTTGTGGGAATGCGAGTCCCACTGTCGGTCCATTTCGCCATTGTCCTTCAACGGGACGGATCCTACCTTAGGATTAGGATCACGTCCCGGTGTATCTGGGATTGCCCCCACTGGTGATCCAAGGATTTCAGACTCGTCAAAGTCCACCTTCTGAGGAGGGGTTGACGGCCTGACGTTGCGCCAGTCAATTGACTTTCCGGGTGTCCGCGGCAGTGGCCTCGCTCCGTCCGCCCACGAGAATCTAGGTGGGGTATCGGGACTTTCTTTCCGGGAGAGTGCATCCGCGTGAGCTATCTCCTTACCCGGGCGGTATTTAATATCAAGAGAGTATTCGGCTAGCTCCATAATCCACCGCGCAAATTTTGGTTTGGGTTCCTTAAGGGTTAGAAGCCAACGAAGCTTAGGTTATGATCGAAGGGAAGCGAAGGCTTATGATCCGTGTAAAGGCTAAAATGACGTCCCAACAGGTAGATTCGAAATTTTCTCACCATGCTTACCACAGCCAAACACTCGAGTTCAGTTGCGGAGTAACGCGTCTCTGCTTTGAGTAACTGCCTACTAGCATAATACACCGAATGGTCGTCACCATCGAAATCTTGTGATAGGATGCCCGCGATGGCGCTAGAGGGGGCATCAGTGGTTAGTACAAAGGGTTTTGTAAAATCGGGAAATCGTAAGACAGGAGAAGACACAAGGCGGTTTTTTAAGAATTGAAACGCTTTTTCTTGTTCTTCGCCCCAGATATAATCCTCATTTTTGCGAATTAACTTCGTTAATGGGCTAGCAATTTCGGCAAAGTTTTCGATGAGTCTCAGGTAATAGCCTACAAGACCTAGGAACGATTGCAATTGCGGAACGGTTCGTGGCGGCGGGTATTTGTTCACTGCTTCGATTTTTCGCTCGTCAGGCTGAAGGCCTTTGGCCGATGTTACATGGCCTAAGAATTTAACATTACTTCTAAATAACCAACATTTCTGAGGCTTCAGCTTGAGATTTGCCCCTCTAAGTCTCTCGAATATTAATCTCAGACCCGCAATATGAGCTTCGGCAGAGCTATCGTATCGCAATATATCGTCTAAATAAAAGAGACATCCCTGATAGATTAGTCCTGAAAGTACCTTAGTCATCAATCTCATAAAGGTTGATGGCGCGTTTGCGAGACCAAAACTCATCCTATTGCATTCATAATGCCCATCGGTAGTGCTGAAGGCAGTATATTCCTTACTGTTGTGGTCCATCTCCACCTGCCAACAGCCACTACACAAATCCATTGTAGAGAAGAAAGACGCTCCTCCCAATTGATCGAAGACTTCGCTCATATTCGGAATAGGGAAAACCTCTTTTTTGGTAACATTATTTAAAGCCCGGTAATCGATACAAGGTCGATACTGTACTTGCCCGTCCTCTGTAGCTTTTTTCCTCACCAAGATAATGGGTGCGGACCAAGGGCTGGTAGAAGGGGAAATAACCCCTTGATCAAGCATCTCTTGGATCGCCTTATTTAACGCGGATCTCTGGGAATAGGGGACGCGGTAAGGTTGCTTCTTAATCGGTTTAGAGTCGCCGACGTTAATCGTATGTTTGACGAGATTCGTGCAGCCTAACTGATTCTCGCCGTATACGAAGACATCCTCGAACTCTATGAGGAGTCGATTTAATTCACCAATGATCTCGCAGGGAACCCCTTCAATATCAAATAATGAAAGAAAATCTTCTTCTTTAGGTTTTTCGGGCCAAAACTTTTCGTCAGAGGTGTCTATTTCATGAATCAGCGGAAAATCGTCGCGGAGATTTGATTCTCCTGAAAATATTTCTATACCGATTTGATGTCCTTTTCGGAGGAATTGCTCATTCGCTCGCATATTGCACATAAGTAACGGAATTGCTCCGTCACAATTAACCTTTGCTAGTACCGGAAGAATAGTTACGTCCTGATCATCCTCGACTACCAAAACATCTTCACCCTTACACCCCTCAATTTCTACACTCGCCACTACGACCGAAAATGGTGGCACTCGAATTGACTTCTTGATCACAGCTATATTTTGACCACTTCCAGAATCTGGACAGCTATACCCTTCCGTACCACAATTGGCGTCGGTTCCGATTTCCCAAATAACGTCAGTGCTACCGTATTCATATCCATTACCAAAGTTAGCCACTGACGGCAACCATCGGCCTCACCCGACTCAATTATACTACTTCCCAATATATCTACTGTATCCGTGGTCCCATCATTTACAACTAAAATCATATCATTCCCGCTATCAAACGAGATCAAGTCGTCACATTTCGAATAAAAACCATTTCCCTCTCCCAATTCATTAACAGACTCTGATGCCTTATTGGCCAGCGTAACTAATCCTTGAGCATTTTCCTCATAAAAAACGGTATCTGTTTTTAATTCCTCATCGGTGAAACTTATCAAATCCTCACAACGATTATGGAGCGTATTAGATTCATCTTCCTCCGCAGCGAATCTTATAAATTCTTTCTCCTTCGGCTCCCCAATGGCCAAATCTATCAAATTTTCATAATGATTGTCGTGGGCACTAATCGTCTTAATTCCTGGTTCCAAATCCATCTCATGCCCCTTGCTTATCTCAATTTTGCGTCGGGCAAAAGATAGTTTACTCTCGTATCGTATCAAAAAATCGAGGCCCAATATTCCGTCGTATTTGGAGTTACCTAAATCTGCCACTAAAGCATCGTGAGGGTAGGAGTTACCATCGATGACAAATGGAACACAACACTGCCCTCTGACAGTTAAGGCGTGCCCTGACGCGCTGCGAACGGGGTACTTGTATGATGAAAGTGCTAATTGGGCGAACGGAAAAATTTTCGTGTGGATTATGGTGATGGCTGCACCGGTATCGACCAAAAAGCTATACATTCTCCCAAAAATACATACGGAGATCGTGAGCCCTGCTTCAGGCGTGACCGCAAGAATTAATTCCTCCCCCACCCGTTGGTCGGGGTGAAGGTGTTTCCCGAATTGACCGAAGATTCGCGAAAGGGACACTGAATGGGACGGTGCCCGGCTTTTTTGCACAACCCGCAAATTAAGAGAGGGCAATCCTTGGAAAAGTGATCGTCCTCACCGCAGTTAAAACATTTGAGCCCTCGAACCCCACCTTTNTTTGCCAACTGTCTTTTTTTTATGCAAAAGTGGCAACAGCGCGCGCCGATCTCCCATAAGTAATGCACGGGGCCATAAGAGATCCATTGTGTCTTCATGATGTTGGACAGACAATATTAATACACAGAAATAGCCAGTTCGTTCTAAATATTGAACAGGGACGAATATTTCTCTTGTTTTGTTTTCCCTCGTAAGCGTTCCGCCACAAAAGGCATACCCCATGCCATGCCCCACCACGCTCCGTAATCCTCAATGTAAAGGCCGAAATACGTATTGAGTACAATACTTGAAAAGAGCGACCACGGAGAGCCCTAACCCCCGCTGGTTGGAATTTCTTAACGGTTAGTTATGTAAATCGCAAACTACTGCTTTTTGAATCTTTTCTCAAATTCTATTGTCTTATCCTTTAGGGAACTATTCGTAATTAAAACAATAAAAGCCTACCATTTTCTTCAAAGGGATTGCAGTTTATTTGATTAAACTAAATCAAATAAACATCAAGCTTCGCGCGACGCATTCAAGATAATGATTAAAATAAGCAGAGAAAACTTAATTCTAACGTAAATATTCGTAACTAAAATCATGAATACTCACCATTTTTATCAAGAACGTTACAGAAAATAGACAGCAGAATCGTTGACGATCGAGGCGAAAGACCAGAAGATGCAGTAAGATGAGACGTCCAGCAGCAAGAAACAAAATAAGCAGGAAAGATGTAGTTGCGATGTCTGACCAGAAGAAACGTCCATCAGCCAGAAGCTCAAGAAGTAGGATACTGATCCCAGCCATGGATTCCATTCAGCAATGAAAGAGGATGCGGCTGAGGTCTCGGAATGATCGGTCGAGAAATCTCCAGAGCTGCAATTTGCAGTGAAGTCATCTTGAAAGGCTCCGCCACCATCCTCGTAATCCCGACCTAGCATCCTCCGGACTGAAGCAACTGGTAAGGAGTAGAGAGATATTATTCACATCGCTTCGATCGGTCACATTCTTAAAAATAAACAACTAATTAATTAGGCACGCGCAAAAGGAACGTATTTAGACTTTGTAGTTTGGTTAATTAAAAAGCACCAAATATACTTTGAATGAAAAATCGAACAAACTACAGAACGACAGAAAATGGAAAGCAATACTCGGAGTTTAGCACAATAGCGAATTAATGGGACAAAAGCAATTCGTAATTAAAATATTAACGCTCACCAATTACAACAATAGAATTGCACCAAATGGCTATCAGAACCGCTGTTTTGATACAGGATACCTGCTGTAGACTAAACGAAGCAGCAAGATCAAACCTGAGGCAGGGAGTAACCTAAGAAGTCGACAATTCCCAGTGGAATGATCTAGAAAACCCCCGATATCCCTTACATCACCCCTACTGTGCATCTTCCGCGCATGTGCAACTGTGAGGGGGCAGAGGAGCATGATTCGCGGGTTCACCATTAAGCCGCCATTTTGGGGTACCTGGAGGAGTGGGAAAGGATTATTTTTTCGTTAGAAATTTCAAAGCTAAGAGTTCCCAGAAATGAACAACGATGAAACTTGCAGAAAATCTAATGAAATTGGAGTATTCTTGCGCAAAATAGGATATCAATTAATATTTATAACTGAAAACGTGGGATATAGTCTAATTCTGCTTCTGAATCAACTCCTAATTAATGCTAGAGTATTCTTCTATTGCAAAAGCATAAGAGAACTTTCTTTGAACAGGCATGCTTATTTCATTCCATTTACGACAGAATGAATCAAAATATCATAGAGATGTAAATGTTGCACACGAATAGGAATGCGCATTCAAAAATATGACGCGTAATCCTCATTCTTGCTCTACGAAACCGGTGATACGTATAATACGGCCCGAGGATTCGATATGACCAGCAACCTTCTTTAATTCGCCTCGCAAAGTATATATTCATAATATATGTTTCATATATGAAACGTAAATGATATTTAAACGACTGATAATTTGATTATTTGTATTATGGGCTATGATACTTTCATATCAGTCTCTTAGTTCGATCCAACAATTCAATGGTATATTGATTCTAATCAAATCATAAATGCACGGCTCCCGCAAACCAAGTGGGTAGCGCGATCTACGCGCGATTCGTCTTTCCATTTCTCATATCACCTTTTCTGATAAGAGAAATTTTGCATTTTCTTCGACATGATCCTTCCTTGACGAAGTTGTATGCTGCGACGTGTAAATAAAAATAAACACGTAATGTGTAGTTTATTCTCGAGAATAAATTATTACAAAATAAATTGAATTCACCACGTCCTTCATCAATTATATTTCGGTTTTACCAGTAAATTGTTTGAAAATTATTTATCGCGTAAAAGTTAGGCACACAATCATAGCTACATGTCTAAATTAGTTTGGGTAATTGAATTTTAATACTTGCAGAACCTCCTGCATACACGTTCGACTTCTGTAAAAGCGGACCCACGTTCAATTACAGTGGGGAATCCAGTGGGTTATGACCTCAGCTGTCGAAACTTTTTTAAAAATGCTACTACTCGAGATGCAAGAATTTAGGAAAGCTAATTATTTTCTCGGAATCTTCGAAGAAGAATCATATCATTCCCTCTATTTTCTCGGAATCTAACTTTAGTCCGCCGACCCCAAAATAATGCGCTATTCAGTAAAGTAAAAAAAGTTTAGCATCGCTGTACTAGACTATCGCCCTGAAAAATCCAGGTTTTTATGAAATTCGTTTTGATCAACTTTTATTCATTCGCTTTTATTGAGCAAATTCACTTTCGCTTCGATCGCTTACAAGTGCGACGGAGGTGGTATCTAAAGAATAGCATGCATAATAAGTGTCTCGAAACACTCCTACATAATAATAATAATAATAAATCGACTTTATTTCAGGGCGAGATTGAGACTAGTAAGTCTCTTACTATGCAGGTAACGTATGCAGGAAAAGTAGAACAGTAGAACCTCTAAAACTTTAACAAAATTCAGGACCTTCGAAAGATTTAGTAACCTAATCTCTAATGATTCGACGAAGTACCAATAATTAGGCACCCGAATGTTACAATGCTATCGAAGACGATTCTCATGTCTGCAGAGTAAACAAATCGTCATTCGAATATATTAATATGATTGACATATTATGAGAGCGTGAAATATTCCGAGGTCGCCACGAGATATGTTAAACTCAAAATCAAAAACGAATTCTAAGGCATGAGGTATCCACCTTATTAATAACATTATTCTTATCGTGGCTATCTTATAGATTAATAACACTTAGTTAAGATCGAAGGTGAAGTAAAACACATATGATGTTTGGAAAGTTACTGTACACTTTTCTAATTATCTCTTATTATATTTCAGATTTTGATCCAGATATCGTTTTAACAACTAAAGAACGTGTGTGGTTCATCAAACACATATTACGGGTCACTTTTAAATTTGTTTATAATTATTCATATTTACCTACTGTTTCCTATGTCAAAATATGTCTGTTAAAAATATAGAAGTTAAAGTGACTTTCCGAACATCCTGTACAACTGATGATTACGCAAAATGTGACCATTACGTAATGATACCGAAATCACCCGATAAACTTTAGAATTGTATATCTGCATGAGATAATGTACGGAAAGTTAGCGTAGCAAGTGCTTCCCGAGACTTCAGTGGCGCAACAAAAAGGTACGCTGACAGCCCAATAAAAGTGATTGATAAAACTTATCCAACTCTTTCATTAAGGCCTTGTATACATATAAACGTACCAACACCTTTTTAGAAAAAAATCATAATCTCTTATCAAACACCTCGATACAACCCATCAAAAAAGTATCTGCCACTCCCCGTGGGCGAGATCTCATCCTGATCAACTCCCTCCTTATCTAACTAACTCCATCTAATAAAAGACTTAAAAACTTTTTATTTGCTCTTTTATCGGCTCCCATCTCCCTGTAAAGAGATTCTTGTCGTCTGGGCTCACCCTTGGCCTCTTAGAGAGGAATCCATTTCGGTAGCACTTTTAAAAACCCTCCTACCCCAAGGCTACTGCCGATCCCCAACCGCCGTCCCTAATTCTCTACCCTTTCCCCTGGTATCCTGCCTCATCCCCTCCTCCGCAACCTCACGAATCATCTCTCCACTCCCTCACCCCAGGTCCCCGTCATCTGGTTGCTTCGTAAAGGATTCGAGGCACACAAACGCCGGACTCCGGAGTTACATCGAAACCCAATCAACTCCAACCTACTCGAGAGGGTAAAAAACGAGGATAAAACAAAAGGAGGTTTGCCGACTGTCTACCGTGGGCGAGTTGGAAGATAGATATAGGACAGGAGATAGGGAGAGGGGGGAGGAGTGGAGGGGGTGTAATGTATTTCTGTGAAGATGGTGCTTGCGATGGAAAAAATTATCATGAGGTGATGCGGTAGCTGGAGAATAAACGAGGCGATATTAAGTATTCCCCATCCCTCCAGTCTCCCAACCGAGGAATGAGATAAGGGAATACTCAAAGCTTCGATATCGACGATAAGTGATTGAGGAAGTTCTCCTTTTTACTATTCCGAGGCTGTGAAAAGAAAAATATATGCTGACAGTTGGAAGTGAAAAAATACTGGCATTGACACGGACCCGAAAAAAATGTCGAAGAAGGCGTGGGGTTGATTGGGAAGGGGAGGCAGGGAAATCATAGATTGCCTTCTTAATAGCGGGCAGTATTCCGGGAGATAAAATTTAGTCGGCGTCGAAGATGGGCTCAGTACGAAAGTGAGCGTTTCGAGATAAAGGATCAGGAAGGTGCGACCGAGATTCTGATCACCTTAAAGAGGACTCAATACTTGCCCCTCGTTTTTAATTTTGAATCACGAGCTACCGTGCGGGTATTTTCCATAACTAAGAAGGGTTCGGGTGCACCTTAATTGGGTGCGGAGAAAAATGATGACCGATAAGGGATCGGGAGATAAAAGCGACTTCGCTTTGGAGGACAGAAATCGTTGCTATCTGAGGTGGCTACGTTACGAACTTTCCAACCCATTTCGTCCCACAAGAGAGTCAAATTTTAAGATTTTTATAGATGTCATCCATTTAAAGGTGTACGGAATGTTTTGGTTCAATCTAAGCTCGAAAAATGGGTGTATCATAGACGTAAATTTAATTCGTCGTTAAAATCAGTAAAAGATAGACATAGAAAACAACTGATCCAACCACCGAGTCCTGAAATCAGGTGTAATTTTTATGTCATACAAAACTATTTTAGTCGATAAAAGTTTTAATGATATTTTTTAAATAGTATTAAACTGTTGTGATGAAGTCGATGAAAAGATAGCAAATTATCATATTTAATAGGAAACGCGTAACTCTCACCTTCCTCATGCCATTTCTGTATTACACAGGAAGAATACTGCACCGCGTTTCCTTTTATGTCATGTAATTTAACTAACATATTTATACGAGCGTTTTTATTTCAAATTCTAGTGGCCATTGATGTTTCTTTATATATTTGAAACATTCATCGAATCTCGACAGAGTTAAAACAAATTAACGATGTTAATTCATTATTTAAATCAATAAAAAGTAATAATCTCCAAATAAACAAGAAATATAACTCTTGCGCAGCAAGAAGAATGAAACTAAAATATCATACAAATGAGATTGTATGATGCATACAAAAGTAATTTATTAAAATATTATATCGAGTATAATTAAAAAAAATATTAATATGGAATCATAGGAGGATCCAAATGGGGGGACAAAGGGGCGGTAACCTTGATTACTTTTTAGTACTTGTAACTTACCTAGGCTCTGACTTGGATTAAAATATGGTGGAAAAGTTTCTCACAATCACTATGCATAAACTACATTTGTCACATCAAATTACCCTGGGGAATCTCTAGAACTGCCCCTCTATAAAATCGTAAAAAAGTATTTGTTTTCTCTCAATTTGGCTTATTTCAGAAGGAACTAATCTTCCTGTCAAGATATGAATTTCTGCACATTGTTGAATGACACTTGATTGAGAAATCAACGAACACAATGTTACCATCGGTTCAAAATCTTTAAAGATATATAGAAATAACGCATTCAAACAGCTACACACACAATTTTGTGGTTCTCTCAGAATTTCACAGTTCTTTAATAACTAACTCGAAACATTCGCTGAATTTTGTCGAAAAATTTCTTCGCTTAGCATCGTAAAAATGACCGATGTAAGAAAATGAAAACCATCATAAAATCGAAGAAATATCCGTTCTTACTCGCGGAAAGTTTTCTAAGATGGGATTTGATCGAGACCGAAGAAGGGAAGAAGTCGAGGACTCTAAAATATCTGTTCTCGTGCCTTCACTTGGTAAAAACTACCAGTTCCTCTTTGCGGTATTCAATTATTAGTTGAGCAAACGGGAAATATTTGACAGTGATTTATATCGACAACGAATGTTTGGTGATATTCTTCTAGGGAAAATAATACAGCGTCGAATCTCTGACGTGTTCCGAATTCTGAGAATAATGCCGCCAAAAACATCGAGTCGTAAATAAGCCGCAATGTCGTAAACATCCCCGAAATATGATTTGTCCTGTCACTTTCCTTGCGACAAACAAAACATTCCACATATTTCGCCCGGGAAGGTACTTTAATAGGGCCTCCACTTTTTACGACGTGTCACATAGAGAATATAAATAACGTCGTGCACAAATATCGTACACGAATTCCGCATGCCTACTTGATCAAAGTACATTTCGAGCTTGCATTCCGCCGAATCGAGCATTATCTCGTATGGAATACGGTAGCGGAGTGGTAAAACGGTCGCCTTCGAAGAATTTTAATAGCTGAAGACCGTTTTGTTGATCCTTTCCTCGATTGGTTGTTAAATGCGGGGAGAAATGGAAGCACGTTCCCTTCTTCACTTGGTTGGAACGTCCATTTGGTCGGACTCCCCATTAGAGCTATGTTGTTGGAGACGGGAGAGGGACAGTTAATTTGACTACTGCTGCGGAATACATGGGGAGTGGCCCGGATAAAAAATGCACAGGAAGTTGGGAAACATGGAAGATTGAAGTCTTTTCGGGAGGCAGGGAGGAACATCTTGGCTGTGGGACAGGAAGGGTGTAGGATCGAAAGTGGAGAAAAGGACGGGATAAATGGAGCATCGGCGAGGGAGGGCAGTCAAGGATAAAGGAAGTAAAAGCTAAGATAGGTATGGGGAATGAGGGGACGGGAGCGAAGAGATTTGTCTAAATCTGAGTCGTTGCTTACAAAATTTATTCGAGCAACTGAATGTAGTTTTCGTTGGACAAAATAGTACCAAAAAGATATCGAAGGCTTTTTTCGAGACACAAATGTTTTATTTAAATCCTTATAAAATAATTAGTCCCTGATACCATATCTTGATAATTTTCTTTTGTAAATTATAGAGAAAAATCAATCTTTCGTTTACGCTTCTGTCAGACTTGTTCATAGCTGTGATAGCATGAAAGTTACTGAAGTAAGAATGTTGCTGAAGAATGGTATCCATTTCGGATTCTGATTTAATACAATGAGAAGTGTTATTCTTGGGGAGAATTCATTGTGCTGTACTTAAGTAGACTTTTTCCGCTTTTAGCATTCTGGCCTAATGGAAAAACCCTCTGACGCCTCGTCATGCATAGTAAGTATAATTCCTTTTCCAGAGCAATAGGTTCAAGATGAGTCTCAATCCGGCCGCCGGGCTGATGAATTGAGATTTACAGACATAAATTAATAAGGTGGATAACAAATAGGAAAATTACCATCGACATTCATTATCATGTCCTTAAGTCAGCTTTGATTTTTTACTCAGCTTTCCATTGTTTAACTCCTACTCATCTCTTCATATGTTATATACTCATTTCTTCAACTATGATTACACCACACACTCTTTGGTGAGACGTTGTCTAATCCATTTGTTTCTTTCTCTTTTGCGTTTCATGTATCTCTTAGATCAAAGAGCATTTATCAAAAAATACGGCTGCCTTGATATTTGTATTTCTATTTCTATTTGTATTTAATTACATACCCATATGGGTCACTGACATTATATTATGATTATTTCTAATTCTATCACACTGTGTTATTTACATGAAAGACTATAAACAAATTTGTATAATTGAGAATG
>KZ308212.1:168591-261536 GCA_000376725.2 Ladona fulva | reverse complement strand
ATTCTCTCCAACATCACGGGAGAAATTTTGGAAGAAAATCTATTTCTTATCGCATTCGAAAGCTTCTCGTACGATTCCGTGACGTGAGGATTGGCCGTAGCAAATTCGTCAGCGGTACCGCTTAGGCGCAAACGAGCAATTCCTAATGCTTGCGCCTCATTCCAACCGCTAAGATGGCTCGTAATTCGAATGCTCTCGAGAAATTTGTCTACGGTGACTTCGTCGTCCCCGCTGAATGTTGGAATAAAATGAATGTGACTTCCTAACGCGACATAAGGGGACGCTCGTTGCGGGCGGTCAACCGTACTCTCCGAACCATCTTGATATTGAATAACGTTAATCGTAGGCGAGAATTCAATCAAATTATCTGGCCTACTAACATCTAGAGGCGCGTCGTTACATTCCCAAGGGAGGCGGAAAAAATTATTCCCGCGGGAATTACCGGAACTTAACCAATTCATTTTTAAGGACTTCGATTAAACGCAAAAAATGAAATTAAAAAATTGAATTTAACAGAAAAGGGATTAATTCCAGTCCAACACTCGGTGGGTCTAAGTTCGGAAGGCAAAGTAGACAAGACCGTCAGGGAATTTCAGACTATTACAATTAATTAATCAAAACTAATGAAATAGGCAATAGAAGATTCTCTCCCTGAACAAAAGAGCAATTCGGCACCATTTGATAAGCTTAGCTGTTACTTTAACAACCCAATTCGGATCCCTCCTAACTTAATCCCACCCCGCACCTGACACCAGAATGTCGTAGTGGCGCCGCCATAACCACGGCTTGCGTGCGCCGCGACATTGGGAGTATCGGGCTGGAATGATCGCGGTAGGCCGAGATTCAATTTCAAAACTTTTTTATTCCATCAAGGGTGACTTTTACACATAAATGTCCCCAAATTCATGACACAAATGAGAACTATACTCACGTCTGGTTCTCTAGCCTGGCCGGCTAACGGTACGGCACGGGGTCGTGTCCGGCGGGAGTCCACCGGTCGATCCCAAGGGATAGGGAGTCTCGGGGCCTCTTCCAGCAGCTTCGCTCGCCGGTTGGCCCCTGAGTTTGGAGTCCGAGTGCGAGTGAAGCTTTCGAAGACGCTTCCTTACGCTCAGGAATGACGAACCCTTACCACAATATCTAGATAACTTATTCCAAATATGAATTTGCATAAAAGATTATCATAATTCAGATTCAACCTATTCCCAACAATGTCGCTTTTTATATTGACAATGATTGAAAATCAGCATTCATTCCCAAGTAATTCACTGTCAGGGATTCCCAGGTGGGGAACCTACAGCTTTCGCCATAAACATCACATGATTTAGCCTAAAATTTAATTAGTTAAACCTGCAACTTCCGCGTAGATATAATTTTCATTTCAGCATTCTCGATTCCCCCCAAGTGCACTCCTACAGCTATTTCCCGTAATAAATAAACTCGAATGCCATAAACTTTCGCAGGACTTAAATACAAGCCTTCCCTTGTCGTCTCACAAACTTATGGGGTACCCTTACTGCGTTTATCAGTCTCTGGCACTATTTCTTCTTTATTTTACCCTATAATCGTATAAATAATTCTATTATATGAAAATGTAATTCTTCTACATAAGTCGGAAAACTCTCAAACAAAAATCAAAGATCGAATGAATCGGGCATTAATCAGGGCAAAATTAGATAGCCATCTAACGTTTGCCTACAAGATTATTTTTGTTTATCCTGTCTTGTGCAACAATACCATGAATTTGTTAGATATTCTGCAACTCTCATCGTTATTCTTTCCTGGGCGCACGTGTATCGCAAATTCTGACTCATGGACAAAATATTCCAACTCCAGCGTCTCCTACTCCAGCGGGTACATCAAAATGGCGTCTTAATGGCGATCCTACGAATCATGTTTCTCTGATCCCGAAAAGTTGCACATGCGCGGAAGATGCATGGTTGGTAGAAGGGGTAGCGGAGCATTTCTAGAACACTTCCCTCTAAATATCTGCCTTAGAAACTTCTCGAGAGCTCTCTTCGATAGCTCCAAGTGCTTTAATTTTATCATGAATGGGAAAAATCGTCAGTGCCGTTGAGTTTCTTCTTGCGCAGCTTGTGTTTCGACTCTTCTGGCCAGCAACCGCAACTACCACGGTTCTGCTTCTAGAGCTGCTTGCTGTTGCACGTTTTCGCCGTTTTTCAGACATGACTGACAATTACGATCCTGTCGGTCATTTTCTGCGAGTCGCTTTGAAGAAAATGGTGAGCTTTGATTATTTTAATCATGTTTCTTTGTTGCGCAAGGGCTTTTGTGAGTGCAAGCCTCCGAATATTGCTCTTCCCTCAAATGGCACCATCGGAAAAGTCACCGTGTTTTTTAAACTACACCAACTTCAACATTTTATAACACCCGTCTTTTGTTTCAACAATTGGTCCTTAGTTACAATTATTGGCCATTATCTCGATTCACTAATACTTAAGATTTAAATATCGGTGATTTAAAGGATAAGATTAAAAATTAACCGTATCGTTAATCGTCAAGTTTGCTCTAATTGAATTATCCTCGAATTATTAAATTTGTTACTTAACTCCAGATCGTGTCGAACTTCCAAGAATTTACTACCCCTTCGTAAATTTTACTGTGACCATATTGCTGATATACATGAATATGTTGATGTTACGTAAAATATAGGAAATGAGACTGCCTCTCGCCCCGTTTTTAATGATGAGGAAATTCTCGATTCAAATCATAAGAAAATGATGCGAATGATTTGTTTAAGAATTCCTCTCATATTTATAAAAAATGAATTTTCCTTTGTTCATAGAATTGCAAATTTTAAATTTCTATTTCTAATTGTTGATTCTGAACTGTAGATTGATTTCAAAGTTATTTTGAATAATACCTATGATTTATGCAAACCCTTTACTTTTTCCAGGTCCCTAAAGTATATTGTGCCATAAAACATTGCCATCGCCCTCTCCTTTCTCGATTTCAATTTTTGTATTTTTAACAAGTTTCTAATTCTTCACTATCCCCTCTTATACGTTTTTGGAAAATTTAATCTTTACATGACCATTAGTTCCGACTGTAGTAAAAAATTCTTCGATAAAAAATCCGTTTCTCAATCTTACTTTTTTAAGGAAAGGGCTTTTATGTGGAGTTTAACAGTTAGTATTCCGGCACCCTATTTCACATTATCATTTTTCTTTCTTAAATCGTCTTCAAGACAAACCAATTCAAGAATTCGCAGGAAGATGCTCTTTCTCAAATTCTTCGAAAATTTCTCGTTCTCCATTCATAATTAAAAACTAGACTTTTTCTCCTCTTTTCCTACAAGCTTAGTTAAATATTTATCGCTAATTTCGCTATTCTATTCCCTCTCGATTTTACCTCGGAATTTCTTTAAAAATTATCTTTATTTTTCTCGGTTTATACGTTTTGATTTTTTCGACAGTTCAATTTAATCGTCTTCCTGACGAAAAAGAGCTTAATAATTCTGAGAATTCACAAGTCGATAATTTAGCAAATGAAACCTTACAAAATGAAAATCAAAGCCTTAAATCGCACAGTGAAATCTATACGTAATATATACGAAAATTGATATTCCTTAGTCAAAAATTGTTTATAGAGAATGACGAATAATAAAATATTTTTAAAGTTAAATTTTATTTTAAGTTCCTTCCTAAGAATTTCATTTTCCAATAATTGAATATATTATTAAAGTATTTACCGATAATGAAGACTAGTATTTCGGTTTTAACATTCCTTTTGTCAATTGAAAATCTGACTCGAAAACTCTCGGAAATACCAAGCAAAAGATTCCGAATAAAAGCAAGACATTTTCCATTTCTCAATTTTGTTCCTCTTACAAAATTTCCGTGTGGGTGGCCATTCGGCCATCGGTGAATCACGTGGTGTTAGAAGAGAAGCTTTGATATGAGCTTCTCCCATTGCTTTCAGAGACTGATCGCAGCATGAGGTGATTATGGCAACGCCATTATTTCCTCATGCTACGATCAGTCTATTAAAAGAATCTTACGTAACCAATTCATACTTATACTCGTAGATATGATTTTCTTGTGCTTTCTTATATATTTTAAGATAATTGGACGCCTTACTTTTGATAAATCTTTTGCTTGATTTCAGTTCAATAATTTGTAAAAAATTTAAATACCAAGGATTCATGTGGTCTATAAATATTTTGCAAAAGTTTAGGAAATAAATATAATTGTTATAATCTACTTTTTCAATTACATAAATATGCCGCTAGATTGAGTTGAATCTTGACTTCTTGCATTTTAAAGAAAAACATCAAAAACTCTATCAAACATATGCACATATGTATATATATACCTATAAAAAATTTTAAAAATTTAATTACAAATGATAGCTCAACATATATGACATCCAGTTACCAGAAACCATGTGTATGTACTAGATAGAACTTAAGTACATTTAATTATGTATTTAAGATCTACTCAAAATTTGCAATTGACAATTCTCCAAGTTCACTTTAGTTCGACTGCGTTACGCTTCCCTTCTCACGTTTACTTAGGCTCAGGAGGGATTACTACGAAGTTCAGATAGTGCATCTGCTAAGCTAACACTACCCTTGAATTAATCCATAAAAAGGAAATAAACCGCTTTGGATAGGCATACAACTGCAGGTAAGCCATCTTGTGAAGTTGCTTAGTAAGAATAGGAGAAAATTTGAGGAAGGATTTATTATTAAACTATCCTTCGTGACGATGGCAATGTTGGGCACATACAATTTAATATGCAGTCAAATGACTTCTTCGGATTCGGAGCAACTTTCATTGCAGGTAAGTGTTGGATTAAACTTGTCATTTACTCTTATCATTGCTGTGTTAGTTCTATCGTTCGCTTTCAATGCATGTAATATATTCTTTCGTCATATCGAAACAGACCAGATAGCAGATTTGCTGAATCTATGGCCATAATTTCAACGGAGACTCATTTCCAAAAGTCATGAGCACCCAAAAAGGCGATTACACCGTTCACCCTCAGGTAATCCATAGAATCATTCTGCGCGGATTTTAAATTTCACTTTGTATGCCGCATCATGAAACATATATCCCCTTTGTCGTTTTCACAATTATCAACCGTCTCGTGTCTTTGTTTTATTATTTTTGTTAGTTTAATTTAATTTCCATTTTGCTCTGCTTGGTTATTCGAGGTTTCCACCGCGATCGTTTAAACTATGACGACGTTTCGCAGGCGTTTCACAGGCTTCTTATGGTCGAAATGAGATAGGCAGGCAAGAGGAGCAAGCTTCTTTAGCCTTCACTTACATCTGAAGAAGCCGTCTGGAACACAGGAGGAACGTCGTCACAACGAACGCGATGGGAAAACATTATAGGACCTTTCAGAGATCATCGAATCAACTCCGCAGGAGTCTACGAACCAGCGTCCATTTTATTTGCAAACTTCGATGCAGCTGCGTAACCAACGTTGAATTCTTTGATTACTTTCATTTTAAAATATAGAATTCTTATTTTTATACTAACCTTTTAGCCTATATGATGATTTTATTGTTTTTCATGATATTATATTTTCCCCGTTTTTAAGGTAGAGACGTTTATATTTATCTTCTGGTGAATTTAATTCTGTCTGTGTTAGTTCCATAGGACTGTCTTAAGCCACTTCTTCCTTGAATATTAATGTATAAATTTCGCAGATGATTAGTTCCTTTTATAAGAATACTATTCTACCGGGGTTTATTTTCAAGTCCAAAATATAGTTTTTCGACAAACAAGGAAGTTTTCTTCAGTTCCTTTTTTCTACATATTCTTTTTGTTTTAAAATTGAGATGATGTATTTTGGTAAAGACTATTGGTATATATACAGACGAATATCTCTCAATATTACCGCTATAATAAATAAATTATCATTATTATTGCAATAGTTAGGATGGATGCTGTTGGCTGTGGAATATTTTTTAATCCTAAATATATTGCACAGTGTTGATAATATGTCAATATTTTGTGAACGTTCCTTTTTTACCTAGTTTTCCTGAGTTATATCCGCCGTGCAGAAGAAGGTAGCGATGATGACAATCGGGAGTTACGGACATTCAATTGGTCCTAAGAAATAATGTAACAGACCATCTGGTCCGTTATCCTACCGAGCAAGTAACAGTGGAATGTATTTAAATGTTCTCAGAACATGAAAATTTCCCTAAGAATTTTTTATGATCACATCATATGTTTTGTGTAGATCGCTTAAACTTTTGGATTTTCATTCGGAGAGGATGGATAGAATTTCAACTAAGTCATTCAGCCGACGACAGTAAGATTGCAAGCTGAGATTCACCTATTATTTGTATTTGTTTAATATTTGTAATTTTTGTGTTGTATTGAGATTATTTAACATTCTTATTATAGAACGTTAGACTTTCTGTAGCATAATATATATCAATAATGTGTTCAACTCCCATCCTTTAGGACTTAGTTATTTAGTGTATTGGTAAATTTACCTGAGCTTTCAGGCCTTGGGAAAAGCTTAAATATGCTCGTAAGCTTTCTTTTCGAGTTGATTCTAAAGTAAAAAATAGATCGGATTTGTCCATGTTTTTTTTATGTGAAACTTTGATTTTCATTCGGAGTGGATGAATAGAATTTCAAACTACTACTTGAATAAGTAGTCATTCGGCAGATTCAATTCAGCAGACGAGAGTAAAATAGCATGCTGAGAATTATTTTGCATTCCTCTGTTAGAACTTCTGCACGATTGATTGACTTTGACTTGCTTAAAAAATGCCTTCGGTTGTGAATGGCTACTTTGTCACATTATTAACCGCCAGCGTAATCATTATCGTTGTCCAAACTTTCTTCTTACTTAGGAATTCACTCACTTGGCTGTAAGTCTTTCTGTAGCATAATATGTACTTGGTGAGATTTAAAAAAATGCAGAAAATTTCGCGGTTTTCTAAAAAATTCTTAATTTCTTCATTGACATCATTGTTGTTTCCTTCAAAGTGTTCCCCAGTAAATATGATACATTTGTGCCAGCGCTTTTTCCGATCCTCGAAGCACAGCTGGAACGCAATTCTCGGTTTGGCGTTTAGCTCCTTCAGTGATTATGTCTTGACATTCTCGAAGTTCTCCAAAACGTCGTCCCTTCAAGGCTTTTATTCAGTTTTGGGAATAGGAAGAAATCACAGGGGGCCATGTCCGGTGAATACGGTGGGTGAGGCATCGTAATAGTGTTGGTTTTTGCCGAAAATTCACAAACAAGCAGTGAGGTGTGAGCGGGTGCGTTATCGTGGTGCAATTGCCACGAATTGTTTCGCCACAGGTCCAATCGTTTTCTTCGAAAACTTTACGGAAACGGCGTAGACCTTCCAGGTAATAAATACTCCTCATTGACAGCACGACCTGGTGGCAAGAACTCATAACGCACTACGCGATTGAAATCGGAAAAAACCCTGAGCAGAACCTTCGCATTCGATCGCAATTCGATAATAACATTTAAAATTTCCAATGTGGTGCAGCACTTTATTCCATTTCTAACGCAGAATTTAATGCAACATTCTTTGCTTCATTTTTGCCGCAAGTCAAAAATCGCCGATGACTGTTAAACATGTGTAACCTTTTTGACTACGAACTATAGACGAAGCTTTCAAAATGGCTGCTCTTAACCACGTACATTAGGGATAAGTGTAAAAATACACAGAAAAAAATGTTTGACAATTGGAATTATAGAGCCCGGGGGATTTAAAAATACCGCTTTTATTATCACACCTCGTATTAATAATGTGTACAACCCTCTTCCTTTAAGAGTTAGTTATTTGGTGGATTGGTCAATTTACCTGAGCTTACCGGCCTTGCATAAAGCTTAAGGATGCTCGTTAGCTTATTTTTTACATCGATTTCAAAGATAAAAATAGATCGAATAACCTCATGATCGCGACTTCTCAATTACATCAACTGTGACTCAAATTGCTAATTATGCTTTATCTTTTTTGTTACAGTTCGGGTTTGGTTCCATAGTATAAGCAGCTGAGATCTGGAAAAGTAACTGATGAAGCATTTGAAGATATTAAAATAGAAGCCATCGCCTCCTGCGTCGTGTTATTCAGCATCCCAAGCTGTTTTTCTTGCAGTTGTATGCCTAACTGAAGGGGTTTATTTCCTTTTCCTATATATTAATTCAAGGGAGGTTTAGCTTACAAGATGCTCTACCTGGACTTCAAAGTAATCCCTCCTCTCCTAAGATGATGTAAGAAGGTGTAGTAATTCGACCGGACTAAAGTGAACATTAGAGTATTGTCAATTCAAATTCTATATCCAGGTGGTGAAGATATGTTACCCTGATTGCGATCCAAAGTGTTTCATCTATCTTTCTACCCAATGAGAACTTATCTCTTCGGGGGATGGAGATGAGTCATATCAGTGTAGTCGTCGCAAATTTTAGTTGCATAGGGCAAGCGATCGTGAGACCTCAGAATCATAAAATGCATAAAATAGTTCCATAGAAAATGAATTCAATAAATACGTGTTGTGTGAATTTACATAGAAAATGTGCCAGGATCTCTGGGTGTAGAATGTATACTGTGAAATTCTCTGTTAATCATTTATACGCTATGATATGTAATTGATTAAAAACAAGTAAGAGTTACTTGAATTCTCGTACGATTTTGTGAATTCCCAAAGAAATGCTGAACTTTATCTTATACAAAATAAATCATCTTACTTGGCATTTCTGAGTTTTTATTCTGAACTTCCCTTCCACATCTCAACCTTCGAAAGTAACGCTCAATTTTTTTATTTCATTATTTTTCTATTTTAAAGAAAAATTCCTATGATTTAATTGCAATACAATAATATTGAGCCGATATAAATCATACCGATATAAATCATCTACTTAATCGCACAATAATTTCCAGCAGAATACTGAAGAATTCCTGACGTTTTTGAGTGAGGAAATCATTGTTAAATATTTCTCTTACTCTTATCTTTTAAAGTTAATTAGCTGCAAGGATTGGAGATTTATGCTGAACAACGGAAGTATGCTTGGAACTCATTTGAATTATTACGACTCATTTGCTGAGAGTAGCAATAGCGGCGCGTAAGAATGAAATGCATGGCTCCACAGTCCATTCAAAGGCTTAGTCAAGCTGAATTCGTCAACGCGTCGATAATCACGCAGCCACATTCGCCTTTCTATAGGTGCTTAGGCCACATCTTGGTTCCTACCGAGAATCGTATCTGTGGGTCTCTTCATCATAGGCGATACCATAAATTTTATGGAATTAATTTTCTGTTGGTAATGGAAATATTCCACAGTACATATAAACATCTCTTTATTCAAAGTGTTGTATGAAGTTCTTCAACGAAACTGTCATTGAGGCCTTCAGCTAACACGTAACCACAAATCCACAATAATTCCCTCAGAATCTTTACCTCAAAAGATGTGAAAAACATGTTTCCACTCCTAGTCCCATAGAAAAATTTTCATTTCTGTTTGGGTTATAGTTTTAAGGGCTGCATCTATAAGTGCAAGCTATTTACTTCTCAGTGGAAATAAAACCTCTCGCACAGTTCCATATTACTTTAAATTTGACGACATGTTACCCTAGCGAGCTAGCGTATACGTGTCAGGGTAGGCGGGAGTTCTTTGCCTATATATTCGATGTTTTTCAGTGATTGACTGAAATTTGTTATGACATGATATGACCCCACGAAATTTTCTTAAATTTTTGTCAGTTTTAGAATCTCCTAAAGAACTCAAATTGTCCTCTCTTACGAGAAAAAATGGCTTCAGACTTTCACTTCTTTGTCTTATTGTAACCGACTTAATATATCTTTACACTCGAGAATAACATTGAAGTAAATAGTTATATTTTTTCTTCTTCGCTAAAGTAATATTAGGATTTAATTGCAATTAAATATTGTGAAGCAACGCCGCATATTTTCATCAAGGAGAACATCAAGCAAGTAATATTGCAGAATAAGGATGTATTTATTTGCATCTTTTAAGAACGCTTAATATTATGATGGATATTTTCCACTTCTTATCTTTTAACGTGATTATTGGCTGCTTTAATTGGAGACTTTCGTTCACGTCTTGGACTGAAGACTTTCTGGAACTGATCTTTCTATTTCCTGAGTCCTGCTCCTCATGCCCATGTTTAAGGTAATATCTTATTTCGGTCCTGCCATATTGTGAATGGCAGATATTATTAAATATTATTGAATTAAGCAGGAGAAAATGATTAAAAATTTATTCCCTAATTAAGGCGTAAATCAGACTACTTAACAATATTCTCCAAACAGCAACTGCACTGCTTTTAATCAATTCCTGTGACTTTTATCAGAAATTAAATTTTGAAACCGTTCTGCATCTTCAAAAGTTACACGTAAGTGTATCATAAATTTCCACCTTTTGGAGAGTCTACTTTTGGAAGAACACAAATGAAGCAGAACAAGGACAAGGTAATAATACGAATTGAAATAAAATTTGGATCCAAATTACAAAAGAACCGAATTTATAAGCACTTAAAGAGGGAGAAAGTTCCTTATGCTTGATAACATTCACAGAAAAAGAGAGCACCACTCGCTGATGACAGCAGAAAGCAAATTATACTAAGCCTTTTATGTAGTGCTGAGACGTCTAATGCCAGGTCCGCTGACCAAAAATCAAATATTGATTGGAATCGATCTGAAAAGCTATCCGTCTAATTTATGCTGCTCTGGTAAAGTTGATTGTGGAAAGTTTGAAGGAAAAGGGACTTTGTACTTTCTCCGCAGGATTTTCTTACAGACCCTTCCAGGTTTCAGCGAATGATCGCCATCATGCTTATTATTATTGTTATGTTACCTGATGATGGCGATCATTCGCTGAAACCTGGTCGAGACTGAATTAAAATCCTGTGGAGAAAGTACAAAGTCTCTTTTCCTTCAAACGAGTATTTCCACGCAACATCGCCAATGTCCGTGGATTGCAAAATAAGCCAAATGAGCATTTAAGTACAGAATACATTATTTACTGAAGCTGTCAAACAGTATCCTATGCTGATTTTTGCTACCTATATAATAATCAATGATAATAATGCTGAATGCAACCTATCTAAAGAGTGTCTGTTTGTTTTTCGTCTCTCTTAACAAGTGTTTGTTACGTAAGTATGATCAAAATTTTCTTTTATTAATTTGCCATAACCTTGAAATAGCATCAACACGACTTATTACTATAACTTTTGTTGTAAAATTTATTAAATTAGTGATTGGCCATCATTTCCACCTTACATGATTAATATAAATGACCTGCGCGACAACATCGATAGCAATGTGAGGATATTTGCGGATGACTCGGTAATATATAGAGATATAGAATATCAATTGACGATGGTAGCGCTTCACTCTCAAACGATTTAGTTCATTTGCAATGTTGGTGCGAAAAATTGCAAATAGATCTTAATATAAATAAATGCTCTGTAGTAAATTTCTTCGAAAGGAAACAGTTGCGTCAGAGCCACCCGTACAAAATTAGTGGAATGAATATAAATGTAGTCGACTCAGTTGAGTATCTTGGAATCACCCTCACCAATTATTGAAAATGGAGCACACATACTCGAAAAATATGCGATAAAGCAACTAAAAAGCTCGGATTTATAAAGCATATTGTAGGTAGATGCGATAAAAAGCTTCGAGGGCGATGTTACTTCACTTTAGTTAGGCCCCATATGGAATATGCGGCGATATATGGTAACCACCGGATAAAACGAATGCTTGCAAACTCGAGAAAGTGTAGCGCAAGGTAAAATGATTTAATAAAATGTGCAACGATAGAAAAGCAAGCCTCACGCAAATGCTCTCAGACGCAGGTTGATTATCCTTTAAAGGAAAGAGATTAGAAGTTAGGCTGCGATTGCTTGCTAAATTCAGAGAAAGTACATTTGCGGAAAACGTAAATAGTATTATGCGACCTCTCTGCTACTTCGGCCGATCCGACAGTGAGCGTAAAATAAGAGACTCGAACGCTTGGTGTTTACACCCCCTGTCACATGCCGAAAGGCGGCTTGCAGGGTGTTTGTGTAGATGTAGAATCAGCTGTGGATGTTTTAACAATAATCGAACTTTATTCCAGATTGGAATATTCACGTGAGATATTAGATAGAGATTTAGTACACAATTAAGTACATGCTCGTATTAATTATTAACACATATTTTAGGATAGTGTTTTGAGATTTATGAATAATTTTCACAGTTTAGCATTTCATTATATATACATTTTCTAAACTATGCGACCACCTGTCATTGCCAATTATTGTGTAATTTGGAAGCAAAAGAAATCAGCAGATCAAGATTGTTCACATTCGTCGCACATATAAACTTGGGAAAGTAACATCTCAAATTCCATAATTAATATTGCTAGTTATAAATTTTCTGAAATATCCATCAATGAAATGCACCAACGAAGTGCTCAATCTTCCTCTTGATGCTAGGTGCTTCAGACATTATCACTACATCATCAATTTGTGCTATCTATTACGAATGCAGGAAAATAAATATTTTTATAAATCTCTTGTAATACGTGTTTTTATTTCTCTTTAAAAATCTATTTTATAAGTTGATTTTATAGCCTTACAATCAGTCCAAACCTCAAAATATTACATTGATACTCTATAGCTGAATAACCGAAATACTTTGCTTTATTTTCGCTTATGAACTTTTTGCTACTTCATTTGTTTTCCTAACCCACGAAACAACTTTTTCGAAAATTGAATTTGCGTGAAACATTTTTACATTGCAGGTTTTACTTATTCCCAAGTATGACGCTCTCATGTTACCCTTGATAGAAAATCACATTTCCTTCCCAAGTAATACACTGTCACAGAATGGAGGTGAGGAATCTCGGCAGTAAAATTCATTTTCCCTTCGTTCAACACATATTATACGCAGCGATAGTAAGAAGTGCATCAATTTGTCTTCATTGATTTTTTAAAGCTAGTAAAATGATATTCATTTTCGTTAACCAAATCAAAGGAATTTTTCGAGACGTCCAGCATGCTCTTTAGTTTCTTTCACTGTCGCAATTTGCTTATAATCTTATTGAAAGTGATTCAAATTAATGAAAGTCAATGAAAAGAATTCGTTATTTGCTTTCAGAGATCATTTGCTGAGGTTAGAAAATCTGTCCGAAAATTGGAATATAAGTTTATACGGACGATTATATCAAAATTGATCACGTCTTCATATCCTTCGTTATAAAGGTGTGTATTTTAAGGTGTGAGACCCCGATCCTAATGTTTCGTAAATATTCCATAGAGCCGTATAATTAATTCTAATTTAGGAAATTGTATTTCTTATGGTGGAGTCGGAATCACAATCGACATAAAATATCGAATGAATAGGGCATTAATTCAGAGCTCAATTAGATTGTCATTTAAGTTTTCCGTGCAAGATTATTTCTATATTTCCTGTTTTGTACTACGATAGCTTGAATTTGTTAGATACCCTGCAACTCTTATCGCTCTTCTTTTCAGCGAACCCTCACTTGGCGATTTCTAACTCATGGAAAAAATATTCCCACCCCACCGTCACCCATTCCTCCAGGTACACCGAAATGGCGTCTTAATGGCGATCCTGCGAATCATGCTCCTCTGCTCCCTGATAGTTGCACATGCGCGAAAGAAGCATGGTTTGGGTAATGTAAGGGGTAGCGGGGTTTTTCTAGATCATTCCACAGAGAATTGCCAACTTCTTCACTGCCTTGGAAACTTCTCGAGAGCTCTCTTCGATAGCTCCAAGTGCTACAACTTTATCAGCCAATGCCTCTGTTTGTCTATGTGAGCTATTTGCATATCGGCATTTCTTCTCACCCACCGCAACTACCACGGTTCTGCCTCTAGAGCTGCTTGCTGCTGGACGTTTTCGCCGTTTCCTCTAGTCTGCCGCCATGACCGACAGCAAAGATCCTGTCGGCCATTTTCTGCGAGCCGCTTTAAAATGGTGAGCTTTGGTTATTTAAATTATAAATCTTTTTTAAGCCAAGCCCTTTCGTGTGTGCATCGAGTATTGATCTTACTTCTCTATTGCACCATGCGATAATAGGCTATGTTTTTTTAAGTATTCGAATTTGAATATGTTATAAAAACCCATCTGTGCTTCAGTAAATGATTCTTTGTTACAATTATATGCCATACAGTATTCTTGATTCACTCATACATCGCATTTAAATATTGATGATTTAAAGAATGAGATTTAATATTAAGAGAATCGTAAAACGTAACGTTTGCGGTTAAAATTTGTAAAATTTATCTGATGTTTTCTTAAGACTATATCGTGTAGCTCTTCAAAATAATTGCCCACTTTATAAATTTTACTAAAAAATCTAGCTTACAAACATGAATTTGTTGATGTTACGTTAAAATTTTGAAGTGAGACTTCCTCTCGCCACGTTTTTAATATTGAGGAAATTTTCCTTACAAATCAAGGGAAAAAGAGATGTTGATGCGAATGAATTTTCTTTAAAACTACCTCTCATGTTTATAACACTTGAACTTTTTCAGCAATTAACGTCAATTGTGCCAACATTAAATCTGTAGATTGATTCCAAAGTGATTTTATATACCTATGATTTATGTAAACCATTCACTTTTTCCAGGTCCCTAAAGTATATTGTGCCATAAAACATTGCCATCGCCTTTTCCTTTCTCTATTTAAATTTTTGTATATTTAGTTCGTTTCTAATTCTTTCCTATCTCCTTTATTCATTTTCAGAAAATTAAACCTTTACTCGCTTTTTAGTTTCGACTGTAGTTAAAAATTCTTCGCTAAAAATCAGTTTCTCAATTTTCTTTTTCTCTAGAAACAGCTTTTACACTTAGTATTTTGACGCCCCATCTCCGATTTTAATTTTTAAATTAGTCGCTACTAAATCAACTTCAAGACAAACTAATTCAAGAATTCGCAGGAAGATGATATTCCACAAATTCTTCGAAAATATCTCGATCCCCATTCATAAATAAAAACTGGCTTTTTACTTGCTTATCTCCTACAAGTTTAGTTATATATTTGTCTCGTATTTCGTCTTCAATGTCCTCTCAATCAAACTTCGTTATTTCTGTTAAAGTTTTTCGGCACTTTTCTCGATTAATACTTTATAATTTTTTCGAAATTTTAATGTCTTCCAGACGAAAAACAGCATAAAATTCTCATAGTGATCGCTTTTATAAAGTTTTCCATAATGAAGCATATGCAACCATACAAAATTTCATTCGAATCCTTAAATCGCTCAGTGGAATCTCTTCCGTAAAATACACGAAAGGTAATATTCCTTAGTCAAAAATTGTTTATAGAGAATGACTCAAACATAGGACAACGAATAATGAAAAATATTAAAAGTTAAAATTTACTTTGAATTCTACCCTAAATATTTTATTTTACAATTATTGCGCATTTAAGTATTTACCAATAATCTAGGCCGTATATCTTTTTTATACATTCCATTCTGCAATTGAAAATTTTACTGAAAAACTAGATAATACCAAGCAAGAGATTTCGACTAAGAGCATGACAATTTCAGTTTCTGATATACTGTTCCACTTATTAAATTTCCGTGTGGGCGATCATTCGCCCATCGGTGAATCACGTGGTGCTAGAAGAGAAGCTGTGATATGAGCTTCTCCCATTGCTTTCAGAGAGTGATCGTCGCATAAGGTGATTATGGCAACGCCATCATTTCCTCATGCTACGATCAGTCTATAAAAAGAATCATACGTATCCACATCCTGCTTATCCGCAAAATATTTGTATTCTTTCTTTCCCATTGTGAAGCAATTGGTCTCCTCTCTTCATATAGTTCCTTTCCTTAACTTCAAAGTCAAATAAGTTGTAGAAATTTTTGCATGCCATGCCATACAATCTTATGGCATGGCATGCAAATTTGCACATGCCATAGGATCTTCAGGCCTTTCATAATTCTGCGAGAGTTTCAGAAATAAATATATTGCTATATTACTTTTTTGTTTACTTAAGCATAGCACTAGATGGAGATCAATCTCGACCTCTTGAACGTTTAAAAAATACATAAGAAACCCTCGATAGCATACGCACAAAAGTACAAACATCGATGCATACATACAATTACTTACATACAAACTTAAGCCACAAGTCATAGCTGAGCATGTATGACATCCATATCCCTCCATTATTCTCAGCAATCATGCGTACCAGGTAGATCGTAAGTACATTTATGTATGTATTTAAGGTCTACACAAAATTTTCAATTGACAATTCTCCAAGTTCACTTTAGTTCGACCGCGTTACGCTTCCCTTCTCACGTTTACTTAGGCTCAGGAGGGATTACTATCGAGTTTAGGTAGAACATCCAGTAAGCTGACACCACCCTTGAATTAATCTATAAAAAGGGAATAAACCGCCTTGGATAGGCATACAACTGCAGTTAGGACATCTTGAGAAGTTGCTTAATATGAATAGGGGAAAATTTGAGAAAGGATTTGTTATTAAACTATTCTTCATAAGGATGGCAATGTTGGGCACAAGCAATCTAATATCCAGTCAAAAGAATTCTTCGGATTCGTAGCGACTATCTTCATGGATTGTAGGTAAGTTTTGGATTATATTGTTTTACTATGTCATCATTATTATGTTAGATATATTGTTCGCTTTCAAGTAATGTAATATATTCTTTTGTAAGATCGAATCAGACCAGATAGCAGATTTGCTGAAACCATTGCAATAATTTCAACGAAGAATCATTCCCTAAAAGTCAGGAACACCCAGACAGACGATTACGCTTTTCACCAACAGGTAATCCATAGAATTATTCTTCTAGGGTATTATATTTCAGTTTGTGTGCCGCATCACGAAAAATAACCTCTTCGTTATTTTTGCTGTTATCTATCGTCTCATTTCTTTGTTTTAATATTTTAGTTAGTTAAAATAAACTTCCACTTTTTTCTCTGCTTGGTTTTTTTCGGATTTCCCACCGCGATCTTTCAAAGTTTGACGACTCGTCTTCTCTACGTATCGCCTGTTTTTCAGATGGCTTCTTCAGGTCGAAGTGAGGCGGGCGGGAGAAGCAGACTTCTTCGCTCTTCATTTCTATCTGGAGAAGCTTCCTGGAACACAGGAGGAACGCCGTCACAACAACAACGAACACGGTGGGAAAACATTATAAGAACCTTCAGAGATCAACTGTGTAGATATCTAGGAACTATTGATCAATTTATCTGTAAACTTTGACGCAGATGCGCAACCAATTTCGAATTCTTTGATTACCTACTATGTTACTTTAACTTTAAATTTAATTATTGCTATTTTTATTCTAGCCTATTTACTTGTATTATGATTTATTTGTTATTTTGTGATTATTTTTCTCCATATTTTTAAGGCGAAGAAATTTATATTTGTTTTATTTAGGTGTAAGCGATTCTCTACTGTCTGTGTACCTTTTTCAGGCCTGTCTTTAACTGCTTTTTTTAAATATCCATATATATACCAATTGGTTACGCGGAAATACACACACCTTCATGAGAATGCCTTTCAATTGTTGTTTGTTTTATACGTCCAAACTAAAATTTTTCAACCCAAAAGGAAGTTTTTTTCGGTTCCATTTTTGAACACCATCACTTAGTTTTTCAATTTAGATAAAAAGTTTTGAAGGTGAAGAGTCAGATGCACGTAGACACATCAATTTCAATCCAAACGTAATAATGATAAGTTATTAATATTATTGTAATACTATTTCTGTGGATTCAGCTAATTCTTAAATATTTTATAATTTAACAATATGGCATAATGGTGATAATATGCCAATATTTTGTTGACTTTCTTTTGTTTAGTTAGTATCCCTGAGTTAATATCCCTACATCTGTCGAACAGAAGAAGGTAGCGATGGAACCAGAGAATGAGGACTAGTGTGATAACTCCCACTCTTAGATCACAATCGGGAGGTACGGACATATAGTTGGTCCTACGCAATCCCATAACAGAGCTGATCAGTTCTCCAAACGATCAAGTATCTGTAGAAGGTAGGTAATGGTTCTCAAAACATAGAAGTTTTCTAAAGAATTTTTAAGATCGCATCACATGTTTTCTGTAGATCACTTCAATTAATGGATTTTCAGTCGAAGTGGAAGCATAGAATTTCAACCAAGTCCTTCAGCTGACGAGAGTAAGATAGCAAGCTGAGATTTACCTATTGTTTCTGTTTATCTTATTTTGAATTTTTTGGGTTGTATTGAGATTATTATACATTCTTCTTTTAGAACTTCGGCGCGATGACGGGCTTCTGCTTGCTTATAAAATTTCTTTCGATCGTGAAGGGCTAATTTGTCACGTTTTTAACTGCCAGCGTATTTATTATTGCTGTCCGAAATTTTGTTATTAACAAGGATACATTTTATCACTTGGCTGTTAGTCTTTCTGTATATCAATAATATGTGCAACTCCCATCCTTTAGGAATTAGTTATTTGGTGGATTGGTCAATTTACCTGAGCTTACAGGCCTTGAATAAGGCTTAAGGACGCTCGTTAGCTTATTTTTCACATAGATTTCAAAGATATAAATAGATCGAATAACCTCATGATCGCGACTTCTCAATTACATCAACTGTGACTCAAATTGCTAATTAGACTTTATCTTTTTTGTTACAGTTCGGGTTTGGTTCCATAGTATAAGCAGCTGAGATCTGGAAAAGTAACTGATGAAGCATTTGAAGACATTAAAATAGGAGCCATCGCCTCCTACGTCGTGTTATTCAGCATCCCAAGCTGTCTTTCCTGCAGTTGTATGCCTAACTGAAGGGGTTTATTTCCTTTTCCTATATATTAATTCAAGGGAGGTGTAACTTACAAGATGCTCTACCTGGACTTCAAAGTAATCCCTCCTCTCCTAAGATGACGTAAGAAGGTGTCGTAATTCGACCGGACTAAAATGAACATTAGAGTATTGTCAATTCAAATTCTATATCCAGGTGGTGAAGATATGTTTCCCTGAGTGCGATCCAAAGTGTTGCATATATCCTTCTACTTCTGGAGAACCCATCTCTATGGGGGATGAGTCATATCGGTGTAGTCGTCGCAAATTTTAATTGTATATGGTGTGCGATTGTGTAACCTCAGAGTCCAACAGAAAATGAAGAAATATGTGTTGTGTGAATTTATATGAAACAAGTGCCAGAATCTCCGAGAAAAAAAATGTATTGATTGTGAATTTTGCTGTTTTTTCAGTTATGTATTTTATATGTATATTATATGGTAATTGACTAAAGACAAGTAAGAGTTACTTGAATTCTTGTACGATTTTGTGAATTCCCAAAGGAATTCCAAAAATTATCTTATACTAAATAAATCACCGTTCTTGGAATTTCTGAGTTTTTATTGTAAATTTTCTCTCACATCCTTGTTAATTCCTCACACAGCCTTCGAAGGTAAGGCTCAAATTTTGTGGGATTCCGCAGTCAACAGTTTCATTCGAAATATGCTGTAATAAATTTCTTTTCAAATGAGCTGATCGAAACGGGCTAGAAATCTAATCAATAACAACATACAAAAATATATTTCATTAAATAAGCGAATACTCTCCCGAAACTAGTCCCTAATTTTAACTAAGAATTGACCCATCAGTAGCTGTACCAATAGATTTACCAATAGATTTAACGAGATATTTAACGAAGCTTTCGGTAAAAAAAACACTAATTAACATCGAATTTAATCGATTCTACAAGAAATTTTCCCTGGAAAAAATTGAAGATGAAATTATTTCAAAATGTTCCTAAAATAGCAAATTTAAAATCTTTTTGCTGCATATTCAATCATTAAGTGTGTATTTCAGATGCATCGTTTCGTAATGGGTTATCAAAATGATTCTCAATTACCCAATTCTCTACCGAAATACACGTAAATTACTTGTGTTTAATTCAAAAAATAATGAACTTTGTTCTCGTTGTCGCTAAGGCTCAAATTTTGATTTCATACTTTTTCTTGTTTGGAAAAAAATCTAGCGATTGAATGTAATAAAATATTATTGAACAGACATAAATCATGCCGATATAAATCATCTATTCAATCTCGCAATAATTCCAGCAGTATATCGAGGAATTCCTGTCGCTTTTGTAAAAGCAAATCATCATCAAATATTTTTTATTTTCTATCTCTGTAAGATAATTAGCTACGAGGATTGAACTCTTTTATTCAAGATCGGAATCAAACTATTCTTTGAATTCAATTGAATAACTTGAAGTATTATGACTCATTTGCTGAGAGCAGCGTATTAATGAAATCCATGGATGGACAGCCCATAAAGGCTAAAGGCTTAGTCAAGCTAAATTAGTCAATGCATTGCTTCTCACGCAGCCATATTTGCCTTATTCGCTGAGTCTACATATCAATTGTGGTAGATTCCAAAATTTTTGCCGATGGTCTCATATTTGTCCCCCCCGAGAATCGCACATTAAGTTCCCCTTCTCTGTGGGCGATTCCATAACTTTATGAATTTAATTTTCTATTTTTACTGGAAACATTTCACATCACACACAGTTTATGTTAATTGTTTTATAAAGTTCTTCTACACAATGAGTGTTATGAGTCCCTCAGCTATCAAGTAATCATAAATCTGCCCCAATCCGCGAAGAGATATTTTCATATTTACCACTCGTCTACGCCAAGAAAAAAATAAAGAGAAAGTAGAAAAAATCGTGTGTGTGTATATATATACCTATATATACGATTTGCCTTGATTTTTGAAGTCTGCTCACTCTTTTTTTTTTTTTAGTATGTGATATTTTTGTATTATTTTTTTTAAGAAATTATTATCTTATTACTTGGACGAAGTTAAGGGTTTTGGGGCTGAGGATTAATGGCTTTAGTTCCTTCCTCTTCACGATTCCAATTCAAATAACCATAAACATTTTGAGAAGTAAACTCCAGTGGAGTCAAATTTTGATCTCAAGGCGTAGTAAAACGACGACTCTCGAACCTCCGGCTGACCTTTGCTTAGCGGTTCGTGAAAAATACATTCTAAATCAGATGGTCAAGAAAAAGGATGGCGAACCTTTTGTGGCGAGAGTGCCTAATTTGATAAATATAATGCACTTGCGTGCCAATGTGAAGCAAAACTTTACAGTAAGATGCTGATATCACCTTTTTTTAATTATGTCAATGATAGAATTATGATGTAGTAATTAGAGTAAATAATGATTAATTTTCATTACTAATTAACTGAATCCACATTCATTTTTCGGTAGTTTCATTCATTAAGTGAAGACTACATAACCAGGTTAGTACAGTCAGACTTTAGGCAAAGATGCCCTACGTTTACCACTCCTTGTCAAGGAAATTCGGTCGAATACGAAACGAGGAGCGAGTGGCAATACCAAGATTTCCTGATACCTACGTGAGCTCAATTACAGTGCAGGAATTCAGATAGGCGTATGCATTTCCTTCGATAAATTAATTTTCTATGAATGAAATCCAATGAATAGAATTTTGGTGAAGTGATGACAAATTAAACACATCCATTTTCAAAAAAAGTTTTATTTCGAATAATTTTCTACACCATCATGCTTCAACTGCATACTGCTGCCCTTACGCTGTTCCTTTGCTGCAACTTCCTTCGGTGACGGAGACAAACTCGTTAGCTGAAAAGAAAGAAAATAATTAATGATTAATACACTGATAATAATATCTAACCGTTCCTGAAGTAATGAGTGAAACCTTATGACTGTTGGTTGTCCATACTTAAGAGTGTTTTTTTAACACCGGAACAAACTTCTTTTAATACTGTTAACAAATACTCTTCTAACTACCTTGTCGTTCAATGCACATTCGATTAGATTGGAAGGTATCGTCAAAGTGAGTTAATGGTTTCTCCTGTGGGATTCCGCAGTCAACAGTTTCATCCGAAATATGCTGTAATGAATTTCTTTTCAAATGAGCTGATCGAAACGGGCTAGAAATATAATCAACAAAAATATATTTCGTTAAATAAGCGAATACTATCCCGAAACTAGTCCCTAATTTTAACTAAGAATTGACCCATCAGTAGCTGTACCAATAGATTTACCAATAGATTTAACGAGATATTTAACGAAGCTTTCGGTAAAAAAAAACACTAGTTAACATCGAATTTAATCGATTCTACAAGAAATTTTCCCTGGAAAAATTTGAAGATGAAATTATTTCAAAATGTTCCTAAAATAGCAAATTTAAAATCTTTTTGCTGCATATTCAATCATTAAGTGTGTATTTCAGATGCATCGTTTCGTGATGGGTTATCAAAATGATTCTCAATTACCCAATTCTCTACCGAAATACACGTAAATTACTTGTGTTTAATTCGAAAAATAATGAACTTTGTTCTCGTTGTCGCTCTCTCGAACGCTTTCATCTGTTTCTTCACACCGAGGGAATCTGAGAGGAAACGTATTTACCGATCTTTGTCCGGCATTCATAGGTCCTTCTGTCGCAGGGGTTGGCGAATTCTTTCGTTGTGCCATCGGCCCTTCTTCCGCAGGAGGGTCTGTACTCGAGGGTGCAGAAAGTCGGACAGCCGGTAGTGGCGCCCATCGCATCATTTGCGCACAACAGCACAATGGCTGCGACCACTAGTTGACATGCGGAAGTGAGAATGAAAGATGAAAATGTATTAAATGATTGATCCGAGGTGCAGTTGAGGAAAAAATAGCGGAGCCTTAATCAGTAATAATTGCAGAATGAATGAATGTGGATGAGAGTATGAATCACCGCGGCGTAAATGGCCTTTTTAACCGTTTTCGGTAAAAGGATGGATTAATGGAAAGGGAAGAAAATGCTACACGTTGTGTATGCTCCTAAAAGGGAGAGGAAGGATAAGAAATCTTGCTGAATGGAGAAGGAAAGAGCGACGACTAAGGATTAACCTGTAAGTTATGAAAATGTGCACGGATTGGCATGTTGTGAAAGATGATTGAAAGGACATGCCGTAAAATAGTAGAAATATAAACATAATAACATGGGTGTAGACATGGTTGCCAATGGGCGGGTCGCATAGGAGAAAGAGATGTGAAAAAATCGGCAAGATTGGAACTAATTCATAGATCTTCCACTTTCCAGACAGATATTTCAACCATTATATTTACATGCTGAGTCAAATGCACTCTGTTGTAGGGATACGTAACCTTCCGTCTGTCGCACTGTTGTATTCTGTACAACATACTCGGTATTTCGGACCCTGTTTCTTCCTGGGTAGTCCCATGAACCTTGGACCTGGGTCTATCCCTTTATTACAGTCTTCGTTAAACTTTAAAGGTGTCAACGGCTTCGTCATGTTCTTATTCCGATTTCGAAAACGATTAAACGAGTGAAGTGACAACTGTTGACCCGCATACAACACGCAACCGCTCTTCGTTGACTTGCTCTACTTATGTTTCCAGTAACGGGCACATTGAACTATTCCTAATATCGTTATAACTCCTTACACATATAAACTAAACTTCAGTCTTACGATTAGATCAACTTATTTTAGACATTTGGCCGAAAAAAGACCTTCAGTACGGAATACAACGCGCGAGTGTTCGTCTGCTGATTTTAGGCGCGACAGACGAAAGGTTGAGCTTTACATCCCACAGATGTATCAGTAATTTTGTTCAATAAGGATACTATAGTGCTCCATTTGCCATTTAACTAATTAGAATGAAATTACAGGGACTGGGGAAAGGTAAATAACATAGCACGGAAGAGCCGTGCGGCCATGCGTGAAACCCATGAAATTATTATATTCTTTTCGTCATTGATTGCCAAGTCTTGTGTAATTTAAGAGCCCATGATAGTTTTATTGTTGCCTTAAAATGTTTTGGGGAACAAGGATTGTAAAGCGCATATATAGGCGTAGAAATCTTCAACGCAAACCACTGACAAGTAGGAGGCTCTTAGTACACCAAAAGTCCTCTTTCATCTATCATAGATCTATAAATCTACAGATTCTTTCTTTCATCTATCTTTCATAGATATACAGATTTAAAAGGAATATATATCTATTGGTAGTTAAAGAAAAAGCAACGATAGAGGAAACTACATTGCGGATTGAAAAATACCTCATTCTGCACTTCGGAAAAATGAAACCCAGCTGAAAAATATCCGCAAGGAGAGGGTGTGAAAAACCTGCGAAATCTACAGACATTTGCAACCAAAACTAAAAAAAGAAGGGAGAAAATGACAGAAGGAAAATATCTGGATCAATCTTAAAAATATGAATCATAGGATATGGAAGGACGTTGGCAAAAATGCGAATGCGTGCTAATGTGGAATTTAAATTACAAGAAATAAGCAGAATAAAATAGGACACAAAAAGAATAAAACGAGAAGGAAAAATATTAACATTTATAACAAAGGTTCTAATAAACTGAAAATATATAATAATAATAATAATAACTCGTCTTTATTTATAGACACTTTCTGTTTAGATTAATTTAGATATTCCCTTTATTCGGCGATGTCCAGGTTGGTCAATTCTCTACCTAGTCTCATTTGTGGTTTTAATTTACTTTACAAAATTAAGGAAAATAAGAAAGAGGAGGTCGTGCGAAAAAATCGTCAGACACAAGAAAAGGGGGCAGACGAAGAAAAGACAGTTGTGGCTTAACACCCTCAGAAAAGACGTTTGAAAGTGACCGCAAAAATACAGATAAATTAGATACTAAGCATAACTTAAGAAAAATATGCAGACGGAATGAAAATTAATTATTCATTTAATCGTCATATTTAATTATATATAAAATAAATAAATAATGCAATTCAAGGTGTAAAAAAGCGATAATGGGGGAAAAGGAAAATTAAAACTCAACTTGTATAGAACAAACGATGAAAAATAATTTCATCTAAGGAAACAATGAAATATTTTGTTAAACTACTATAATAAGCGATACGTTTCAACTGATTTTTTTAATGAATTATAAACTCCAGTTGTTCTGGCCTAAGATTGTAAAACACCATCCGAAAATAAATCCAAACGTACTTCGTATTTTCCACAAAATTTATTTAAACACGACCGGTTTCGACCAAGACGGTCGTGCGGAAGAAGAGCGACCGTTTTATTATTGAGAGAATTGGAGTATTCAAAGAGAATAGATAGATAGGCGAATTGTTCTTGAAGAAACGATCTTTCGTAAGATCTACAAATTCAAAACTCACCGAGAATCACTAATTGAGAGGACTTCATCTTCGTTCCTTGTTTCCGCTAGCACTGCTCTTTTCTCTCCCACCGCTCCTACTTATACCTTCCGTTCCGCGATGACATAAGACAAACATGAACTCGCGGAAAGGATCTGAAGCGATGGTCGGTCGAAGCGCAACCCCGTCACCAATTGCCATCACTCGGGATAAAATATTTAAATGAGTCGGCAAATATTTGGAAACATTATTCTGCGAAAACAGACGATTCTCGCTTGTGCGTGAGCTCACGTCGATGTTTACTTACCCAGAGAAGCAGCGTCCTTGTTGACGTCGGGCAGGACCGACTAAGATGTTCGGATTTTTTGCCGGCCCCTAAGAATAATGAGAGTGATTTGCGTTTGCAAAGAGACGTTTGCGAGTGTGCGTGCACATGCACGAAAGAATGTTGTTCTCCCAAGGAAATCCACCTTGTTATGTGCACCGGGTCTGGTTGTCAAAATCCCCAGCCTCCGCCACGATTTATAAAGAATGAAATCCATCGATAGGACACTATTCAGTCATACCCTTTCTGTTTTTATTCAGTTATATTCTTATTTTATATTATTCAGCCATACCCTTCCTCCATCAGCTAGATCGGGTTTTACTGCGGGTAAGGACACGTTCGACGTATTAGTACTGTAACTTAGCTATTTGAGTTCTCTCTTGGAAACAACTACCAATCTCGCACGTACATCTATCTTTTAAGAAAGATGCAAGTGTGAGATAAGCATTATAAGATAAGCTCCATTAGCTTTACATAACGCGCGATGAAATGCTTTTATTTTTCTGATAATGCGCAACCTTGAATCTTGAATGAGAGAAAAAATGTTGCAAGATTGTTGGCAAAAATATAAATTACAAATTTACTTCCTATGACACAGATAAGATGCCTATAACACAGATAAGATGCCTATAACACAGATAAGACAAGTATCATGTCACATCGATGATGATGGACGTCTAAAATTAAAACTTAATCCATAATAGATCAAAAAAACCAGACAACATTGTAGTCTTTATCATGAAATAAAAATAAGTGTAGTCTAGAATGCTTAATTTATGAGTACCCGGGGTCGAAGTTTAAAAAGTTCGCAGTACGGAACCGCTTCGATTTTGTCATTGCCATTTCAAGATATTTGCGCTTTTGTTCTCTCCTACGTTCACAGATGGTGAAGTAAGCCTTTATGAAACAATAATAATACCCTGCACGGCATGAAAATTGATATGAACGGCTCTTACACAACCGGAACGAAAAGGTGGAGTTGCGAAAACTAGGAAGAAATAAATGTCGTAATGAAGATACTCCCTCTATTAATTTATTCAACCACAACTATTCAGGATCTTTCCTACGGTGTTCATCAACATTGCAACCATTTGAAACCATACTGGATTCCAAGAAGGTCATTCTCTTTTCTTGAACCCGAAGAGCTCTCACGCAAACCAATTAGGTCGCTAGCCATCGTTAGCGTAGAAGTGCCGATGGCATCACTTCTCTGATGTCATTTATGCACACTTTAAAATCATTCGGCAAACAAGATGAGTCGCGGAATGGCTATAGTGCTTATAGATCCCAGAAATGAACAGCCCAATCTCAGCAGTTTCCCTATATGGGTCGTGTTTGAGCGTGACTAAGGAACGTTTTCCGTTCAATTAGGTCAAGATAGCCTAGTGGGCAGCGGATTTCGGATCCCGGGTTCGATTCCTCACGTCAAATCCCTCGCGCCAAATGAATGTTGGCCCCACCAGCGGCGAAGCGTCTGACCTGTTCCAAGAATGGAATTTTCACCCTGAAAAAATCCTCTAGAGGGAGAAACGAGAAAGACAGAAGAGACCGATCAGATATGATAAAGCAATGTGTGCTTCATTAGGTAATCTTTCATACATTCTTTAGACCTATCATACTAAGCGTATTTCATAAATTTACGTATAAATTCAGTTCATAGATACATACGTAAGTGTGCAATAAAATTCTATGCAGTAATTTACCCATTGATTTATTTACTTGAGTAGAAATATTTATTCCGTGGAGCCAGCTTTCGATTAAAGAATTTTTTAAGTAAGTTCATACGCATATTATTAGCTGCTATCATTAGCCGATTCGGAAAAAAGTTTTGTAGCCACTTAGCAAGTAAGATTTGGTAAAAGCAAGCATTTGTATATTATATTCATAACTGTAGAGAAATAATCTAAAAAGCCGTTACTAAAGCATTGAAAGCGGGCGAATTTCCTGGTACGTATGTGAGGTGTAATTGTGGATAATATTTTCTGTTTCTTGGTAAAAAGGTGCGAGATAGGTAACATAAGCATCATCAAATATGTATTGTCTATTTGCCATGCATAGAGTGTATAGTAGCATAGATATTAAGTGCGATAATAATAGTAATGTAGACTTTGTATCTATCGAGGACAGAATTAATTAGTAAGTAGTCAATCATGAACTATCAATTTCTTGGACAAATAATAAAACCAATGTCCAAAAGCCATCAAACATGTAGGTACACCTTTACACTTATTTACATTTTTGAATGGCTTTTGGAAATTGGCTTTATTCTTTGTCTACGATGTGCCATCAGTGATCTTTTACACTTATTCAATTTCTTCTTTTGATAATATTTCTTCTTGGACTGAAACCATTTACTGGCATTACAGTCTTTATGATAGATAGTTTTTGCTCCCAAGCCAGGAACAATAGGGGTTGTTTTGCTTTTTATGACTATATACAGAAATGTTTAATATTTACAGTATATACAATTTCCTTATATGCTAATTACACACTAGGCTCTAGATCTTAGGCTATATATGTATATGAGTTGAGATTTTACATCATTGTCTCTGTGATAACAAAAAGCCAATCACTACACAAAGCGTGAATACGTAAACTTCATCCCCTGACATACATACATAAAGCCAATTACCACGTTTCTTATGCCCTTCCGATTCTATTCAAATTCTTCGAAAGAAAACTTGCGATTCACAGAAACTCAGTTCACACTCTTCCTCAATGAGAACTGAGGGGAGAGGTAAAAAACTAACTGAAAAGCGAACCTGGAGAGATTTAATCTCTGAAGTAGTCGTTCCGCGGGGAAATCCCCGGAATCACGCATGGTAACAAGGAAGTAGCCGTACGTCAGAATCGAGGAAAGAGAACGTAAATTGGTTAAAAAGACATTCACGAATAGGAATCGACTACCTGTCTCTAAAACGGTAATTTTTTTTTAGATAGGATGTAGTATTTGATACATTTCGTTTCATTTGCGAACAAGGATACCGTGTGACCCGGGGGAGTCCTGCCTAGGAACGAGTTGTTCCGCGTCCAGCACATATTTTCATTTTCACCACCAAATGATGTCGATGTATATTTAATTGTACTCCTGATAAACATGTTGAAAAACTAATATGTCGTAAAAATCAAGTTTCTAAAATATATTCTGCCTCACAGCGTCTTCTTTATGAGAAAACCGTTAAAGGTATTACTGAAGGCAGTTGATATATAGTTTATAATAAATATAATTTTATAATAAAAAACGACAGATTTCCTGGTCTTCGCTTCGAGAGGATCACGTAGTCTTATTTATTATGTCAAGGGGAGAATCCTCCACTTCCAAGGTGTTTCGCCTTGCATCAGTTTCCCCTTGTTTTCTTGTTGTAGCAGAACCACTAAAAAACTGGGAATATAATCTTAAAGTGTAATAATCCTCTTTGAAATTCAACTAATTTTTATTACCAAAAAATGTGACGGATATCGGTTGACATATTTGTCATTTTAACTTGTCTGTAATCTCCAAAGGTCCTGATATCGTATCTTGATGAATGAAATATTTATCATTCGTCTTTTGATACGGGTTATAGAAAAATGTACCTTTAATGTACTTTTGTCTCGGTCTTGTTCGTGGCTGTGATGATATGAAAGCTACTGAGGTGTGAGTTATGCTGAATAATGGCATTGATTAAGGTTTCTCCTTATGTAATATTACGGAAAGTGTTACTCGTAGAGTCATTGTGCTTCGCTACGTGGGCTTGTTATGCTTACAGCATTCTGGTTCAGTGAGTAAAGCAAGGGCCAATTACCTCACTCCTCATCTTGCCTAGTAAGCCTCATTTCCCTCTCCTAGCTATTCGTAGCACATGGTAGAGGGGATGAGGTCCCAAGCGGTCTTGGGACTGAATACTTTAAAGAATAAACGATACAGATTCAGGAGTAACTTTGTGGTAGTTATTAAAGTTCAAAAAGTCCATAAAGATAAAAAAGTACAAGTAATAAAAGTTTACCTTCATGGACTTTTTGAACTTTGAAGAATCTCCAAAAAAAGATATTTTTGTCAAGTATCAATAAATAGTATATTTATTTCTTAAGTAATTACATTATGCTATTCCAAATGAAAATGCCTCATTATTTATTTCCGTCTTGAAAGATTTCCTATATCACTGTCACTGGCAGAAAGCAAGAATGCCGCGCGGATCCGAAATCTGGCATCCATGAGTGAGGTCAGCGAGTTTGCTTGCAGAGGCACCTTCCGAAGTTAAGTATAAAAGAAGAAATTAAATTTAAGAGAAGAAGAAACAAGGTTGAAAAAGAAATAGATAAGCGAGGAACGAGGATGTGAATAGACGTCCGTGTGTACTGAAGATTACTAAAAATGAAGAATTTTGGAGTGAGAATTTTGAGACGCAGTGAGCTTGTTTCGTATGAGTTAAGATGAAAATAGAACTAAAAAAAACCATAAACAAAACAGAGTGGAATACTACTACCCCTCAGTTCGTCCTTCAACTCATAAGAGCGGCCACGAGAACAATCTCGAAGAGATACTACATCATCTAAGTGAAGCACTACCTTCTTTATGTCTGTTTTCCTCAGTAACTAAGGGTATTTTACCAATGCTTGTACATACTTAGTTTCCCCAATCTATTAGGATGTCTTTCATAGAGGTGGTTCATCTAGGAACCTACCCTCGCTTTCTCTTAATCGTCCTATTTTATCGTCAGAAATGCTTTCAATTTACGTAATGACGCTAATGACGCAAGACGGCTGTCATAGACAAAGAACCAAAAAATGAGGAGAAACATCAAAGACACTTGATATAGAATTTGACAGTAAGTAAATCCGCTTAGTTACTTAGGACTTTACTAAACAAACCTAAGGATTTGAACGACTGCGGATACCGAGTCGAGATTCCAAATCAACATAACATTTAACTTAAAAATGGGGAATATGAAATTATAATTTTCGATGTTTATGGAATTTTTCAAAATAGGGGTATTTTCCGACGCATTTTCATTGACGGAAAAATACAGACTAAACTTAAGACTTTTGAGCTTTTTTATTGAATTTGTACATATTTTTGTTTATGGTTACTCCTACGAGTTACCCCCTCGTATATCTATTTAAAAATTTAGTCCGTATTTGGAATAAAAACGCAAAATTTTACACGAAGAAATGCAAACATACAAATCCTCTCCAGTGTATTTATTCCAACCAAGGGTTTTCAAATCATATGCCTGAATTAGTTTCAGTGTTTCGGTAACGTTTTCTCAAAACTAAATATTTAGCAAATTTAGTAGCAGTATTTTTTTAAGTGCGTCGACATCTAAGGTCATTTCACACATGAGCCCCCACCGGGAATCAAAACCAGAATCGCTTTTACCGAAGTGAAACGCTTTACCCACATGGCTATCCGGAGTACCTTAGTAAACCTTTGTTTACATTTATAAATGCCTTAGCTAAGTTTTCATGAGACTTGAACTATGCTCACCGTACGAATAAACTGGACTGTGCTATTGCACAAGTTAGTTGATTAATAAATAATTACGAAAATGCACATCTATACACATTTCACCAAAATTTCCGCGAATAGTAAGAAAAAGCATATTTTACTTCAAATTTAAATTATCTCATTTCAAGGTAACATTATCAGTACTTTACAAATACATCATTTCTTTTATCGAGAGACTGAAGGTTAGAGAACGGAAATTTTTCTGTAAGGTAATTAAAATCTTTGTTTAAGAAAAACATGGTTTATGCTTTGTTATTATAGTTTGAGAAAGGAAGCAAATCCTTAGAGCAATCAGTTTAATTGCTTTCGTTATTACTTTTCTTTCGTCGCCCTACCGAAGGATGGCGTCGCCTTTCCTCGCAAACAAGAAAGAAAAAGGTCAGCAAAACTGCCCAAGGACTCTGAGGGCATCTTTATTTTATCGCGTTTGGATCTTTCCAGAATACTTTCCGAACTCTTCCTCGTCCATCTGGAGGCTTTGTCACACGAGATCGTTTCTCTTCCTGAACTGAAACTGGTATATAAGAAACAGGATATCTTCGCTCTAAGTTAGATCACTGAGTTCCACAATGAAGCGTGCTATCTTTCTCAGTTTTTGTGAGTATTTTGCTTTTATTTCCTTCCGTTCTCCTAGTAATGTCTGAATTAAATATGCCTCGGAATGATTTATTCGTAGCAGAACATGGTTACTTATATATTTGCGACGTGCGGAATTAATTGCCGTTCCTCGACATGTCGTTATCGTTCGTTGGTTAATTAATTCATTCTTTGGTTACTAGAAAACAAAATTACTTTTTAGTTAAACACATTCAGATTAGTACGTCAGTAAGTATTTTGTCTATTATTTTAACAATACCGTAATCATTGAATTTCTGCGTGCCTATAGCACTCATAACAACAACTCACTGCTTATCTTGACGCAAAGCTAACCTGCGCGAGTTTTAATTTTTCTCCGTCATGTATTTATTTAAATTACTTGCGCAAAGATTTTTTTCCTACGTCATCTCTAAAGTAACTTCTTCGTGTCATCTTTCCTATTATTTAACAATAAAATATGAGTACTTATACATCATAGGAGGCTAAAAACTCACACCGAGTGAATATTTCACAATAAAAAAGATACAGTCTTGAAAGTGAATAATTTACTTAGAAGGACAAAAGATGAAAATTGCTACTTCATTAAAGGTCATGAAATGTACGAAAAAAATGTCAAATCCGTAGCCGATTTGGTGGGTTCATTAAAAGCTCATCGACCATTCTGAACCTCGAACTTTCATCTGTAAGGTGTTTAGAAGCATTAAATTCGACTCTGATAATTGTTTAATTTTTCTAAACCGTTGTAGTCGCCCTTGCGGCACTATTGCTGCTGAGCACTTGTGAGGCAACAACTGACACCAAGTGCCCTGTGAAGGCTTGTAGGAGAGACTTGGCGCCTTTCTGCGGAATCAGGGCGGATGGAAGCAAAAAGGATATACGGGGTACCTGCGACAAACAGAGATACGAGTGTGGTGAACTAGGTAACGTAGAGCTCTCCGTAAAATCTAGGTTTATGAAGCTTTCTCGGCCTTACCCAAACAAACATACTATGTAACCTTAACAATCGGCAAATGTAAATCAGTTGTATTATCATTTTGGAAATTTGCAAATTAAATACGCTCATAGACCCGTTAATAACAATACAAAAGTATTTTTGCTGCAGAAGTCGAAAGGACATATTCACTTTTTAATTTACAACTTTTTAATTTCCAGATTTCTAATTTAAAGTTATTTAATTTACAGATTTTTAATTTAAAATTTTTCTTTAAATCCCTTTTAGTGATGCTTTAATTGAAACATTAAGCCTCTTACCGAAGATAATGATTTTAGATTTAGCAAAGTATATTGAGCAAGAAGCACAATAAATATTTTTATATTAATGCAGATTTTACTAAGCCAGCATATATCAAACTTATTAGCTGTATCAGTTACATGATTGCATAATATTTCATATCTAGAGCTTCTGTCTAAAATCCTAATACGACGACCAAAATCTTTCTTGCTGATGTCTTTTTATCAAATGTGACCTTTCTAAGTGATTTTCAATTATTTTCAGATGAGACCTTTCAATCCATCGAAATGGGATTTTGCTCGGAGCGAAATGGATGAATGGATAGTGGGAGTGAACATTTTGTATACAGTAGAGTGCTTAATAAATGTATAAAAAAATATTGAAAGAATTCTTTTTTTCTCTAAATAACTTTCAAAAAAGATTTAATGTATTTCATAGAGAAGATTCATTCTCAAAATTTCCTTTGACAATTTATCCCTCCATTTCTTCACCTCCAGATCTCCAGAGAGCTTATGTTTGGAATCACCTTTGGAGAGTAAATTTTCAAATAGATTCATTCAATGATTTTGATAGTATCTCAGGATGAGAGTATATCAAATATTGATTGCAGGAAGAACTTACTTTCCTTATACCCATGTTGAAGTGAGAATGCATATTAATTAATATCAATTGCAAACTGTAACCCATTGGTTGCTTTCAGAAGAACCTTACCATTATGTAAATGTTATGAATGTTTTCTCATCCTCCCAAGTATGTACATAGATTGTCAAAAGTGACAGAATGATGTATCATGACAACAACTGCCCATAAAGAGATAAGAAATTAACATGGGTACCTTCTGATCCCTAACTTATCTGTACTTCTTAAAAAACAAAACAACAAAAGAATCCTTCATCTGCAGAAGATTTGGGTAGCTTATCAAAGTTCCCTTTAGTTATTTCATCATAAGGAAAGGAAATAAAAAATAGGAGATAAAACTGCTGCTGCACTTAGATGATAGAGTTTCATTATGAATGGTAAAGAACAAAATATTTTACTGTCAACCAATTTAAGAATATTGTTCATCATGAAAGGAAATGCACACAGTATTCTGGTTTCCACAAATTTTTATTCACAATCAGTTTTGATGCAAGAGTGTCAACATTAATATAGATATTTACTTAATGATGACGCTCTTGCACCTAAACCAGTAGATTTTTCATGAATAAAATTTGTGGAAACTGCAGCACTGTGTGCATTTCCTTTCCTGAACTATACGTAGTTAGGTTCTGTGAAGTGAAGGTAGTCAATTATATTTAAAAATAAATATCTCAGACATATTTGTCATTTCTGCCTTTCCAGATTAAAATCATACAACTCCCTATCAATTCCAGGGAGGTCTGTACAGTCATTAATCTAAGATCTTGCTATAACGAATAAATGAAAGATCCAAGTTAACTCTTGTAGCATTAAATACATATGTTGTTTTCCTGTTGACATACAGCTGGAATGAAATGCTATTGAACTGCCTTAGAGTTGTCTTCAATTCAGTCTAATGCCAGCATATTCCTGCCACCAAGGTTTCAATGACAACAGTCAATAGTGTTACAGCTATGAGCATTCTTATAGCTTTCATAGCTCACTAATATCAGTGTAAAATTTTACACACTTCAAAATTCAAAGAATTGAGAAAAAGGCTAATTTAATTTACTTTCACCAGTGTGTAAAGTAGATTAGTTTGCATACCCATGACTTTTGTAACAACTACATAATAATCATTATAATTATTACAATAAGTAAATGTGGTAAATCAGCAACTGATTACAAAAAATATCAACATGCATTAACTAGTTCTGGAATAAAAATTTGCCAAGTATTACATATTTTATTTTGTATAGCAACAACTTCAAAGTTAAAAGCCCCTCAATTATTCACAAAGAACTTTTTTATTCCATCGTACATTCTAACATTAAATCTTTTTGTAACACTACACTTGTAACATATATTTCAATCTAGTTCTTTCTGTATCACCCCTTCTATCCACTATTCCATCCAATTCTGTCTTAATAAAACTGTTGAAGCTAAAATTTGAACATAATTAATTTTCCTCTTCTTTTTACTTGTTTTTCAACAAAATCTCTCAACACTCCATCCTCAAATTGCCTATATATTTGCAGCTCATTCTGTCAATTTTATTTTCATCATTCTTCCAAAGCAACATGTTCCTTTCTTCCAATCTTCTCCACTCTGTGACTATTGCCATACTTCTCAGTCATTCAGAATATCAATATATCCTAGATTTTAGGGACCTCTTCCATATGTCCAAGCTAAGATTATATCTTGGTCTCATATTAATTCACATGTTATAAGTAAAAAAAAATGAAAAACTTCATAAATCAGTATTAATCATCATACATTTAACTCTATGGAAATTATTATTATTTATATCAATGACCATTTTATTTAGTTATGGAAATTTTCTTACAAAAAGTAACTGATTTTTGTTTGAAAATACTGTTCATTATTATGGATGTGTCGTATAATTTCTATTCTTACATAAAATATAAATAACTGTGGGTGAGGGATAAACACACACCCAGTAGTTGTTATAACATACATAGTGGAAGTTATATTTTTCTTTCCTTCTCTTTGGGAAGTTTTTGTTGTTCTTAGGGCAGTTTCCCAAAATAAAGAGTTATAGACAAATTTTTAGATGGAAACATTAGCAAGATTTTGCAAGCATCTTATAATTTTCAAAAATAATAACCATAGATCCCCATTTACTCATATAAAAGTCTCATATATTCTATCTTTATTTTACCATTATACACTTTTTCAGTGATTTCCTGTATTATGCTTCCAGTTTATTACAGAAATATCTCTGCAATTTCAAACCAGACAAAAGGTGGAATTAGATTTAGAGAAAAATAAGGCAGGCAGATGTACACTTTTCCACACAAGTTTATTTACACAACTCCACCATCATCAGGTGTGACCTGATTTATAGAATATTGATTCATATTCGAATGATTAGAAAATATGGGTTGCCCTTGAAAGTTTCCCCATTTCATTTTTCAGTCAGGCAACTATGATCTGAAGTACCGTTATCAAATACCTATTCGTACTCTGATTCTAATGCAGTTGGAAGCATGTAACAGTCTTGCAAAATCATATTTGCTTCTAGATGCATAATTTAGAAATTTAACATTCTACAACGGCATCCTTCACAATTCAGGTTTTACTTACCATATCTAATATTATAATATTGTATATAAAGGATTCTGTACAAAGGCCAGTTTGAATCTCAACTTCTATACCATTAGCAACCAAAAGCGTTGAAGAAGGAATAGTGTCACAATGCAACATAAAGAAAGAGATATTTTGCCCTTGCTTTCCTCACTAACCCAGAATAATTAAAGTTAAAAATGTACTCATAATTGTAGCACAATTAACCTAAGGATACACCTTTTGTATCATGAGTGACCAAAATGCCATTGTTCAGTATCATCCATACCCTAGCTTTCACAATATCCTATCTGTGAACATAATTAAGGTAAAAGTAAATAAAAGATGCATTTTTCTCCATCCTGTTCTATGGATATTACTTTAAAATACTTTTTTGTTCTTATACAACACTCAATATTCTTCATTAAACTCTTTATTTAAGCTGAGTAGTGATTTTTTATTTGTGTGAAAGGTACAAAAAACACTTTTTATAAAAGTACACTGTCTTCCAAGAAATTTATACAAACTTCAGGAAAAGGAAACTAGTATAAATATTTTAATATTAAATCTTTGAGATGTCAATTGGTCAGTCAAAGTTAACTTTATTCTCTACAATTACATTATTTATAAGAGGTGCTCAAAGTAGTGGGGCATTAGCCTCCGGACAACAAACTGTATATGGTACCATGGTCCATTGAGATAGCCAGCATTCCTCATACTTATAATTGCGTTGAAGATAATAGCCATTATATTAGATACTTCCTGAATTATAATTATAAGTTTAACTACGATGTGAAGTAATTAAAAGCCTTTCATGATGTTAGTTATGACGTACAACGTGCACTGGACTGTTCCACTGGAGAAGAAATGGGTCACTATTGGTGAGACTACCATGAAAATATACAAGTGGGTTCCTGTTTCAAGCAGCGAACAGAAGAAGAAAGGGAAGGATATCTCAAATAAGGAAAATACCCCTGCTAGAAAAGCAACTTTAGACTCTTCTAATTCAAATTTCGGACTCGCCGAAGATTCAAATACTTGTTTCTCAATGGTCAGTGACTCCCAAGGTCCTACTGACTTCTCAGCGCAGTTAGCCTTCTCAGAAGATTCAAACTCACAAGGAAGTGAGCCCGCCGCTAAACAAATGAAAACATCTGATTGAACATTTAAATTAATGGCAAAGTGCTAAGTTTGACAAAATATAAAGCCCATCTCCTTGGTGGGTTGCCGAATCTATATCAGAATATGCTAACAATGTACAATATTTCAATATAAAAAATATATTGAAATATTTTTAGAAGGATTTCTTTTCTTTTAGTTTGTGTGTACATTTTTGGCAGATTGTATATATTGAATTTTCTTGTAATCTAGGAATTATCTGAAGTCATTTCAATGGATTAGCATCAATAATTATATCTAAGAATTTGATTAAAATTCTTATAACTCATAAAACAAAGGGAAAAAGAAGGTGAAATTCAGTTTTTACATGGTTTACCTATTTTAAGCCATTCTAATTACAAAATTCTTCAATATCATCCAATGTCAAGCATACCCAATAACATTCCCAATCAACAAAATGCAGCCAAATACACTTTTGTGCTTTAAATATATGTACATATGTACGTTGTTAACCTCTACATGAGGTTACCCCCTTAGCCATTGCATCACACATGAAATAATTGAAGAATTAAAGAAAATATTTTGATTCAAAATGCCTTTACTGTAATAACTGCACTTCTATAATAAATTAGTTAGCAAACTTCTTATTTTCCACAAATTTTTTATTTACAGCTGGTTGTGGCACACAGCCATCGTAACCTGATGATGGCTGTATAGCAAAATTATTAGAATGGCGTTCCACCAAGTATGGTCAGATCATATTGATTATATGCACTTTTAAAGTTTTCTTGGCCAAAATAATGATGTTATGGGCCAGTAACTCAGGAGTTTAGAGGGTGTTCATGAAATTATACCAGGGAGAGAAAAAAATGTGATTAAATCCTATACTACTTTATACTTAAAATCATTTCTAGTTTGAAAAAATTGAAAATAATTCATACATTTTCTATGTTATCAAAATTCTTTCCTAAATTAAAAATTTTCCCCTCATATAGTACACATTAAGAAACTTAGACAGGGTCAAAGGTTTTTACTATAAAAACTATTGTGAATTAAATTAATAATAAATTATGTACTTGTAATTTACTGCAATCTTCTTTCTATAAATATATATCATGAAGCTCTAAGAATTTTTCTACTGTACCTCATAATATAAGCGAATGCTAAAACTGCAGGGCAGACAAAATACGATTACGATTTTGTTAATGGAATGAATATCTTTTCTTATCAGACGTTCTTTTGATTGATCATTTTACTTCAAAGTGTTCCATGAATCTCTTGATCACGGTATGAAAACATTAAAAAAGTTTAAATAAAAATTTTATTCAGCAAAGTAAATTCTTTCTTTAATTTTTATTTTGTGGGATAAATAAATTAATCTATTGAAAAACCATATTTGATATCTTAAAGTCTTCCGATATAGGAAGGAAAGATTATGATGAAAAGGAAGATAAATGGAATGGAATTCACGGAGGAGGCCGTCACTCTGTGGAATCTTGATGTCATAATGNCATAACACTTGCAGCATTAACAGTACAAAGGAAGGAACTGTTTGCAGATTGGTATCTCGTCAGTTATGCTCTAAACATTTTTACAAAAACATTTTTTTTACGTTTTTACAAAATTTACATCATATCACATATTTACATTAGCATCTTCAAATAACTCTCTCACAGAATTTTAATTGTTTATCAAAAACTTCTCAAATTTTTTTAAGAATGGTCCGTGGAAAGAATAACATGGTCTGTAGACAGTTTTTGCCTCATAACAATAGTTAGTTTGTTGTATATCCTTCTACCTTCGTAAAATTAATCTTCTCTAGCGAGATTTGGTGGAATTCCATTATAAATGAAAAATAAATATAACTTAGAGTTTTCCACAAAAATTTGTGGAAAAATATAATTTATATTTATTATTTCACTTCTAACTTCGAACACAAGCAGTCACAAACCTCACTCCCGTTGAGGAATAATAACGATCAATCGGACATGGCCTGATCTCTGGGGTTTACAAGCGGAAATTCGTAAGCTTTAGAAGTATGTATCTACATTTCGTAACGAATGTAAATTTGAACGGGTTGCGATAATTCCGTCGTGAGCAGTACCGGTGCGTTCACGCCACCGAAAAATGCAAACGCGCTGGCTTCTAGACACAACAAGACCGATACCGCTGTGGTGAGGGCGTCGTTAATATATTTTAAAACTTCTTTTACTGCCCCAGAGTCTTCTCCCGGACGTCCGCAGAAGCACGTACGCGTCATTAACCCCGTTTTAATAGGCGGCAGATGGCGTTTGTCTTCAAAATTCCTATTACCAATTTCTGGTTAAAGAGATTACCAAGAGTCACATAACAAGCCCTCAGCAGCCTCGTTTACGAGTAGCATGTCCTTCAACTCGTCGTAACAATTTTATGGTAATTAACTTTCCGACACTTTCGTACAAGACTGCAGTCTTTATAATGCTGACTCAATTTTATTTTTTATTCACAGTTAGGGGTGGGTTAATATCCGTAAAGAGCAAGAACATGCAAATTTATGTCTTACTCGCTTATTAACTTAATTGTTTAGGCGCACTTTTGTCTTTGAGTCATCGTAATGGAATCTTTCTCTTCTCTTCCCTAAGGGCAAAGTTGCGCGAAATTCGGTGCCAAATCCGCAAACGAAAGTGAACTGAAATTGGCGGACGCAACTCTTGCTGTGAAGTATAGTATAGTAGTTGATTGACATGTAAAGTTCAGAATTACATTCAGATAGTAAACTGAAAGTGAATAAATGTCTCGTCAGAGTATAAAATTATTACAAAATTACACATAGTGAAAACACATCTCCAACCAATTCGCACAATAATCCATACATAAATATCCCTATACTATCTCACGTTATACATTCTATATTACATATGCACACAAATAGATTTTTTCCTTTACATAAAAATCTATTAATACAAACACACATAAAAATACAACATTCCCCTCACCCAACTTTACAACACTGTAAAACTGTAATTACACAAGGCACCACCCTATTGACTCTTCAATGACCATACATCAACCACACAATTGACTGATAAGTGAGGCTAATCCGAAGTGGATTCTTCGAATTGCTTTATTATCATCTATTCATTAATTTAGGGTTATATGTAAGTATGGACTAAGAAATCTCAATCTCACCCTTCAATAAAGACGTTTTCGTTTACAGTACCATTAAGCTAAGCATCGAAGCATTGTCTCGATACGCAACAGCTCCTATATTTCCCCTATGGCCGGGTGTAGGTGGAGATAACACCTTTTACTTGTACAGGGAGACGTGGAAGGGGCACTCAACCGATGTTGCATCGGGGCATCTATGTATGTGCCTACTATGCATATTCGTAAATTTTAAAAGCTCATCGGATTGATCTAGCTCTTATGCATCTCTAGATTAAATTGCGAGTTGCGTTAAGTTGCGCCGTTTCCTTGCAATTAATTCTTATACGTCGCGAAAAAGCCGAGACGCCAAAAGTGCCGTGTTTCCGCTACTTTGGTTTAAATATTTATTCACGGTAAATTTAGTTCTTTGTCTGAAACAAAAAAATACCAGAAAAAGAATATAGAATTTCCTTTACTTTGGTGTAAAAATTGTTCATATGCGCTTTGTATTAAAATTAAAATTAATATGTTGAGGCTTAACTTGGTGGAACGCCATGACATCAGTGAAGTGAAGTGGACCTTACAAAGTTTTATTTTACTTCACTGATGTTTTGTATTAAGGTTGCAATAAATTAACAAAGTCCAGGGGCACATACTTATATCTATAAGTAAAAATCTGATAGTATATCCAGATTGTGCCATTCTCTCTGGAGGAAAATAGTACATAAGTATACGTAAATAGTACATCACAATTCGAATCATCCTATAGTATGCGTAAATAATGTAAATATATAAATATATGCGTAAATAATGTTTGCGATTGATTTATTTTCCACTTTTCTGGTCGATACGTAATTACATTCAGTGCCAACTACCATCAGTTACACTCGCTTATTTATTTGCTTATTGATTGTTATCGACCGCAACTTTCAATTATCGATATCTTATCGAATGAATATTTGATACTAAATTGTAAAAAATTTTCCACAATAAAAAAAGAACTAATAATTCTGTCCTCTTACATTTCATGTCGTGTATTTAGTCACCTGTTAGCGGATAAAATAACTTAGGAAGATAACTGACCCGAGCTATCACGGAGAATTCTAAATTAAAATTTGAATCAGCAAAACTCATTCCATCCATAATTATAGTCCAAATTAGTCCAAATTTTGTAATCGAAGTTAGCTGTACATTATTTTGTATGCCAATGAATGGTTAGAATGTTTAAGAGATCAACCTGTAGCTTCGGACCTCATTTTCTCAACATAATAGCTATGAATCCCTCGTATGAATTTATGCCTAGAAACGTTAATGAGATCATTCGCCTTCGTGATATTCTATCGATACTGTCAAGCTATCGGACTATAGAGAACCCACGCGCATGGCCAGAATGTTAATGGAGAAATGACATCACTCAATTAAACAAATGGTAACCATCTTCTTCTTCTGGTTTTCAATCCCTCAGGATTGGTTGGCGACAGTCTTCCACCTTTCTCTGTCCTCAGCCATCCTCTTCAATTCCAAATAGATTTTACGAGCATTATTTAGCTCGTACATTCCATGCCCTCCATTATCTGTTTCATATACTCTAATCTTGGTCTTCCTCTATAATTCTTGCCTTCCTTCATTCCCTCAATTGGTAAAATTGGTAAACCAAAAACAAATGGTAACCATATCTAGGAGAAAAACAATCGTTTAGACGAGCATCAAACATATAAAACGCTCCCCACTTCCCCGTCCTTCGCTTTCGCGACTTCCGTCCACGATTACAGAAATGCCTGCCATATCTCAGGAAAGGGTTATCGCAAGAGGTTAAGAGGTATCGCAGTAGATGTTTGAGGTTATTAGGACAGAAAAAGAGGTGGCAAAAGAATGGTGAGATCATATGAGGTAAGCAGAAAGGAACGGAGATCAAGGTGTTAACGGAGTTAAGAGGGTGGGACAGATTATTAGATAACATTCTCTGAAGGAATGTGCACGAAAATCATACAAATAAATTAATTAAATACTTAAATTTTAAAATAAAATTTACCGTATATACTCATGTACGGTACTCGTTCTCCCCACGAACTTTCACTATAAATTTCCGTTAAATACATATTTCGATCATTACTTTACCCTACGTTGATGGTAACCATAAATGCTTACAAGTTGTTATTGGTCTATTAAATTTAACTTTTGGAGTTTTTAAGTGAACATTTCAAAGAAATAGAGCTATAAGGGATTAAAGATTTTGGATATACAGTTTTGAGTTGTATGATTCAACCATACTCTCGCATGAGAAAAGATAATAATAAAAAATATATAAATAAGTTATGTCAGTCAAATTCGATGTCTCGATTGGTCGCACTTAGACAACCTATATTTATTCTCAACGATATATTGGACTCTAAACGAAACGATATGCTGTACATAATGTCTTTTCACTATGGGTATCTCTCTAACGTACATGTAAAATTAAGAGTTGTTTTAATCGGAATTTTACATTAAAATATCTACTTATTTATGGGTATGGTCATCGGAAGGATTAAGTTAATAGGCGTAGAATTTGCCTTAAGATTGAGATTTATGAGTGAGAAATTTTATTTACCTTGGTAACGAGATGTAGGTAACGAGAATAATGGCGGAAAGAGATTAATCAAAGAAAGAACGGTAATACCTGGTAACTGACGTTATTTGATAAAGAATAGATATGTTTCGTTTTTCCAATCACGCAGAAATACTAACTTATCAAAGCAACGACCGATGAATGCCTGATGGAATCTCAAAAAATGTAATTAATATTTATATATGAATCGTTAAAAAAAATTAAATATAGTTTCGTAAATTTAATATTTAGTAATGTACTGAGCACATTACGCTAGCCAGTAGCATCGTTAATGGAAATTTTAGCAGATTACGAAAGTTTCGTAGAGCTTTTACACGGCACATTCTCATAGACATGTTTACAAACTGCCGAGGAGGTAAACACTCAAGGGATATTGCGGACCCCGCAATCCTCGCAATTTCCCGTCCAACATTTCCGCAACGTAAACACACCGAATCCAGAATTTTCCTGTTTACAAATACTCATCAGCATGTTTTTATTCACATTTATTTAGATTTGCCTACCGATAAGCTCCCTTTTAGGTATAACACATGAAAATGATTGCGCGCGACTGATTCCGAGGCCTTATGGAAAATCCTTGAAGAATTATCAAATCCAATCAATCCAAGGAAATTACCTTTATTTAAAGCAAAACTGCCGTGAGCTATGGACAGCAGTCCAAAACAAAGAAATCAGGAAGTTATATCAGCGAGAGGAGAAAAATGGATTTTGAAATAATTTCCTATCGCCCGCTTGACCAAAAGCGTGCTATGGAGGCAATCGACATTTGCTTTGACGTGCACTCCCAGTCGCGCTATCCGTATTTTTGATTGATGGCAAACTAACAAGATAAGAATCATTCATTGCGTAGTAAAATCACTGCATATAATTTTCTCATACATTTCTCGTTACAAATATGATTGCATCAGATTTCTTCTGCTGCGCTCAGGGGAAGATCCATAACCTTGCCATTGGGTGTAGCATTTACTATTCGCTTAAATAAATAAATCAGTATCGGTATTTTCGATATCTTAATTTTCATTCAAATTAGTTATAAAAGACTCCATTTTATGCTAGTAAAAATGATAAAGACATTGAAATCTTTAACATCGAATGTTTTATTCATTGATATTACTTTTATAATGGAAAGTTAATTGTATTAAATCATTCTTAACATAGTTTAAATTTCATCACCTAATAACTTCAGTAGTTAGGTGGAAGAGAAGCCATTTGGCATAACCTCACCGAACGAGTTAAATAGTCATAATCTTTTCGAAAGGGTCTGTTATTAATGTTTCACCAGGCTCTCTACTGCCCTCTACTTCCCACCCCTGGCTTTAAGATCATCTATTAAATATCGTGTAATTATAAAACAACCAAATCATGGGAGGATGTATAATTATGCGCATTATATGACAGCAAATGGTCACGTCCTTAGTTTGTGCTGAGAATCTTTATTTAATTCGCCACATTAATCAAATATCCGTATGCAAGGTAAAACCTTTTCATTACTAATCGCAATTTTTAGATATTATTATGTAAGCGGATACGATGCTGAAATATTCTTAAGATCTTTAAAATGATTCTTTTAAATGAAAAATGACCGAGCTATTAAAATAACTTCTGCCATCAGATTATACAATTGCTGTAAGATAGTATTTGCTTTCTTTTTGTAAGCTGTGAGCCCAACAAATTTTAAAACAAATGTCACTCTATTGCTGCCATTGATATATTCCTTTCGATTTATGCAGATGATATTTAATGTTGCTACTATTTAATATGATAAAGCTTTGTACTTAGTTTTTATCAAAGGAAGAAAACTGTTGAGATTTGAACTAATAGTCTGAAGTTCCTGATTACCTCCAGATGAGTCGACTAAGGTGGACCATAACACGTGAGCATTCTGTATCATAATCAGGACAGCTGATCCCTGTATTAAAATTATAATGAATGTAATATTTGTCTAAATTTTCTAATATTTGTCTAGAGGGTCCTGAGAGAAAAAATATTTAAAATAAAATGAAAAATACAAAATGATTTTTTCAGGGATTATGTTCATTATGGTATTCATGTATTTCTATTTATTTAATAAAAATGAGGTACATTTTCGTAAATATTGGAACAAGGATGATATGGCAGAGGCAATAATATTCGTAGCTGAAAAGCAATGGGTCTAAAGAAGGCAACTGCATAGATGCCCAGATCTGAAAACTGGATGGGTAACTGATTATGTCAGACTATATGGAAGAGGAACTTGTGCAGCATATTCTTAGGGCCCCATATTACCAGCAGAAAAGTTTCGTGCATAAAATGCATCACTCAATAGAAAACTAAAATATTTGAAATTAAATCGACATCATATGCACTGCGTATGATAAAGACAGCATGTGAAAGCATATCATACAAAAATTTCAAAGCCAAAAACAAAGTGGGGGCACATATTATCACCTTTTCCCCTACTTATTACAATGAAAATTCCAAACGGGGGGATCGGACCTTCAGCATCCTATTCCGTCCACGTAATAAATGTATATTGGAGATAAAATATTTTGCAAGCGTTGTTGATATAAGAAATGAATATCGCGTTGTGAAGGGGGAAGGTACCCTTACTTCACAGGATCATTTCTGTAGTACGCATCGCACCACGACTGAACCCTCTTCATTTTCCCACAATTGTATTGTATGCAAAAATTTACATGACTCACAGCAGCTGAATTTCGGGCAGCATTCGTTTAGTCTAGAGTTAAAATCGAGTCGATTTCGCACATTTCTTTCTTTCGTTTATGAGAGTAAAGAAAGCCAGGGTTCGCAGGTCGACGAATCACGTCTAGACGTCTGAGATACGCACGGTCTCCATGGAAGGCGTCAAACGGCGAAAAAAGTGCGTTCCAAAGAAATGTAGCCAAAACATAGGATCGCCGGAGCGTGGCACAGCGCGGCTATAAAAACGAAAGCGAAGTGGGGACGGTTCCCAAGGAAATCCAAGGGGCCTTTTTATCAGCCATTGTTCTTGCGCTCGTTTCACTGTGGCTCGGGCAGAAAGCGTGCCTTCGTGACTACTCGGAAAAGGGTGGAAACAAGAGATCTTTTGTTCTGGAAAACGGACGAGGCAATTAAAGCCACGACTGGAGATATGGCGATCTCTCAAGGGCAAACGAGGAATTCCACTTGTAATATGTCCGTGCCTCTACTAACGAAATTACCTCTTTCCTATCTGCAGTTCATTTTTCCAAGCCCAATTTCCTAGATTATTATGGATCCTCTCCATGCATTGGTATCAATCCGATAATTAGTTGACAACCTTCTTCTTCAACTCCTCGTGACTCGTAAATCATACAACCATTATCTTTCTCGTGTATTTCAGCCTATCCCTTGCACTGGGATATTTTCCTTGCAAAAGTCTCCTCGGAAATTTTCAAAACCATCTCAAGTATTGGTAAATGTCATTGATTTGCTTCATTACTCCTCCGTCAGCATCATTTGGCTCAAAGAATTTTCGACCATGGCCATTTATCGTTCTCCCGCCGTAAAGTTCTTAATTATTCCACAGATCCCGAAATCATATGTAGTAATTCTACATTATAAATAAGTGTGACATAGACTCCAAACTGAACTGGGAACTTGTTTTGATTAATTCGTCACGTGTAACATCCAAAGTAAATTCTACGAGCATCTCAAATTATAAATTTAGCGCTATAATTCTTAGGAGTTGGTCGAACGCTAGGTGAAGTGAAAACCCTGTCTGAATGAATTGTTGAAAATAAAAAAATTAAGAGAACCGCCAATTTAATTAAATACGCCAGATCATCGCGTGATAATGCGACTACAAGGTACAGAATCTTATGTATTTTTTTAAAGTCTAATGGAATTTTCTAGGAACATTTTCTCGATAACGGACATCATCATCCGAGTACTAGTAAATCTTTAACTCTGAAACCTCTAAATAACATCATCACCATTCAAAAGATCAGTGTTTGAGATGATGTGGTATTTTAAGGCGACAAAGAAAATTGCATTTGGATTAAACCACTAAGTAGAATCTAAAGAAAAGGAATGAAGGCATTTACGAAAGTATTCCGATAATATTTGAGGTTGAAAACCCTCCAAGAGCTGTTTCGCCGGCGGTTTCCGCCTACTCTTTGGACCAAAACTGGATACAATTGAAATGAAATGTATTTAGCAGCCTTCTAGGAATAGGTGATTCCTAGAAAGGAGAAACCCTATATAACTAGAAGGAATCACTTATTCCTAGAAGAACGATTAATTCGTTTCCTTTCTCTTGCTTTTAATTTGGGCCTCGGAGGTTAGGCGCAAAACGCAGGCGAAAAGGCATCGGAGTGTTTCAAACCTCTAATTCTTTAACAGTCGTGTTCCAATTTCTTTCCTTACATTCCAAGACTAGCAAATGCATTGGATTGCCACATGAACGGTCTTTGATAATCAATGAACATAATTACAAGAGTAAAAATTTTAATAAAAACTTTTAATTTATTCAAACAACGTTAATGTCAGTCATTATTTCCAAGTATTCAACATTCATTTTCATCGTGACCTTTTAAATAGCTATGAATAAGCCTCATGTACTCTCCTAAGGGGGAAATGGTTATAACCATGGTTTTCCTCCGTTATCAGCGACTTCATGGAAACCAGTTTAGGTTAGATCAAATAAAAATTTCAATTGTTAAAACATAATTTATTGAAATATCCTTTTCTTGAGATTGGTTGACATTTTACGAAGATCTTTCACTGAATTGCAAATTTTCAGTGAACTTAGAAGTATTTTCATCTTTAACCACAAGGTCCTGGTCTTATGGAGATGAACTCTGAAATGAAAAAAAAAATCAGCCAGTGAAATAAGTTATAAATATGTTACCAGAAGTTGATTAAAAATTGTAATTATACGGGCAGAAAGTGTCTATATGCATCATGTGAGGTGAGGTTTATACTAAACTTGAGAGATTGCAGATTTCTCTTTAATCGATATTTATCTGTAATGACGATATGACAATATTCTCCCAGACATTATATTTCAATCTGTCAGGTGCATGTTTTCCATAGCTTATTGATATTTTTGCATTTCTTTCAGAGACAATGAGGGTATGAAATACTATGAAACCAAGAAATATATAAAGACAGCATATTAACCCGAAACAAGAGTCGTTCCATAAATAAATACATCGTAGAAAAAGTTTTAGAGCGCCTCAAATTCGGATTAAATGCGTAAATAGAAAAGGTTTAATAAGATTTCTGTGGAAGAAGAAAGCTTGGAAATCATTGCCTAACGGATATATTTATTTTAAAAGGAAGAAAGTGTAATCGGAACACTCAAGTCTAAATTGAGAAACATGTTGAAGTATATTGTATGTTTTCGAAAAATGATTGTTCATAGATGTATTTTCATTTTCATTTACTGCTGCAATTTCGCTGAAATTCAGCGAATAATACCAAATGATTTTCAATCGGATATAAATTTGCTCCCCTATTTCACGTTTAAATGTAACGAATAGTTTATTTTGGACAGGAATTCAAATAACGGTTTGAAAATGAAGCGTTTCGTGAAACTCCTAAATTGAAACATTTTTTGAAGAAATATGGAAAATCAATTTTTATCTTTACCACAGAAAGTAAATTCTACGACCATGGTTTCGATACCCTCGGCCATCACCAAGTCGAGACCATGGTCGGAAAATAAACTTTCTGTGGTAAAGATAAGTCTTTTTCTGTTGTAAAGATAAAATATTTTTAATTTTTCTTCAGGAAGGAAAACTGTCACGAAGTAAAGACCGATTTAGTAGATTCTATGAACGATATTTTCTTTTTTTTTTATTTTCAGAGAGTTACCCCGCCGCTGCCACTTGTTAGTTACGTGCAAAATGTTACATAAGCAGGAACATAATAGATTTGTATGTAAATATTAGGGGATTTGACTGTTTATGATCACTGTCCTCCCATGAATCTCTCAGGTTTTCAATACCCATATTTCTTCTACTTATACCGAGTTATCTCTTCCGAATTAATAACTATAACAAGAATGACGATGGGTTACATAAAAAAGGGGACTTTTTGGTCTCAATATTGCCCAAATTAATACGTTAAGAACTTATTTACTTAACTATGTGAAGAGGTATTTATGAGAAGAAAAATGGATAAAATGAATTAGAGGAAATTTTGGGGACTTTTGCGAAAGTTATGACTACTAACGTCGATGTTTTTGGCCTTCACTTGGTGGTATTCCATAACATAATAAAGTCAATAAGTGAATAAGATAAAAACACACGACCTGGGATTCAATGTATGGCAACATACAATCCCGGGCCACATATTTTTCTAGTAATGCGGTAGTGTTCAAGTTCATCCTATTTACTTTATTCCAATAATAAGACTAACCTCCAGGATGGTTGCACTCGTAGGTCCTGTAGTCACACGTATTTACGAACTGGTACGTAGTTCCATCGGCCCTAATCCCGCAAGTGGGGCTATACTCCAGATACGTGCAGTATACGGGACACTTGTCACCTTGTCCCGCGGCAATATGCAGGACGATGGCGAGGATAGCTGAGACAAAAGAAATTGCAGGAATAAACCACAAGCTTGAAATCGAGGTAAGTCATCAAAGTAACGACACCAAATGAATGCAGCATAACCGAGATTTATCATTCCAATGAGAAAATCATTGAATGATATTGAAGGAATTTCGGCAAAAGAAGCAAAAACAAACCAGTATATTTAAATAGGTTGAATAATAACACGATAAATAATGTAAAATATAAGATATAACAATAATACACAATCACAGTGATAATCTTATATCCTGTGAGAGAGTAAATAATTTATAATGTCTTTCGTTGAAAACGACTTTCAAGACTTATCTTTCCAGATTAGTATTTACGTAGAACACAGAGAGTCAACTGGTCGATCGCCGACCTATCGATTGTATGCGGATATCCGGTCGATCGCGACTTGTCATCGAAAAGATTTTTCATTTTCGATTTAGTTTCATTGTTTCAATTCTTAAACTAAACTACACACCTACGTAAAACTAAGCTACCAGTATAGTTCTGCAGGTTTAACGAAATACAGAATAAAGGTCGGAAATATGACCATTACTTATTTTGTTTCTTGCGAATTCCAATGTTTATTTCTCTAATCCGATCGCTGTCGAATCTTCAAAGTCGATCGCAGCAGGCAATAAGTTCACTTTTTTACTTCATTTATATAATTATTAACGTTATTTCCAACCACGTCACGGCTTAGACATTCGGTAAGTATAGAAACAACAATAAACAAGGGTTATCAGTCCTAAGACTACTAAGCCACAGCTCTCCAAGCCATTCTGTTTCCTGTTGGTCACTTCATTCCTTCATAATTTTTAACATTAAAGATTATAGAAAGTAAAACACATAAGAAAAATAATGAAAAATTAATGAGAATATCATTAATTATCTGGTAGGGCTCGAAAATTTGTGAAATAAAAATCGTGTGAAAAAAAGTTTGACGTTATCGTGTTTTTAACGAACCTGGTTTTTTACGTTAACTGCATTATTAAAATGATTCTATGGAATATTCTGCATAGCTTACCTCTCGCAAATAATGCCGTTTCGCCCATTTTTCAAATTCATGCTATGTAAAAAAGTATATGCAATAGTACTCAGAACATCAGAAATGTTATTTTAATTCTTTTTCCGCCAAATTAGCAAAATGGACAGTTTCTGAGCGATGCGTCACAAGAGTTGGCTAATTCGCGAGTAATTTTTTTATGAAATTCTATTCTATAAATTTTATAATCAGTCAGGCTGGACTTCGAGTAATGACACTATAACTAAGTGGAGAATAACTTTATATTGTCGAAATTACAAAGTTATTCTTCACTTTATCTTTTCTAAATTTAATTTACTTCTCAATTAAATTTTTTCTTTTTAATCGAAAGTTTAACTTAAATGTTTCTATTCATTTTCACGCTCTTTAAACCTACTTGGTTTCACAGTTAATCGTTACGATAATAATCGAGGATGGACATTATTTTGAAGGGTGTGTTTCCAGTTTGTAACCTCTCATTTCTTTCCGATCAGTTTATCCATTAATCAACCTTTTCCCATTCGTCTTGAGGAGACAGGGGAGTAATTTAATTCTTTATGGAAAATCAACCAAAAACAAAACGTGGGAGAGTAGCAAACGTTCTTGTATTCCAACCCCCATCTCCAGGCATAACCGGTTCATCCAGATCGACGTGGAAATATTCAAAATTAATTTTTCTTTGCACCTCATTTTTACCTCCATTAAAAGAGACCTAGCAATGTATTTCAAAATAAAGGGTCGACGAAACCATTTACCCGAACTCCAAACGATAATTTACGTTAAATATAACAACGGTTATAAACGACGTACAACTCAAACTGGATTTTGATTACATTCGAGAATTGAATAAAACAAACTTGATAGGAAAAACCTTCAGATAATCGCCAAAATTTCGTGATGTTAGTTTTAACTCGTCTCACCTTGCATGACACATCCGAAGCTAATAAAATTCCCTTCCTTGCGCTCCTGTCAAATAAAACCTGGCGACACGTAAGCTTTAGATTTTTAAGATGTTACTTCAGTGCATTATTTTGAACAAATCCTCGTCTGGAGAAACGGGGTATCTATGAGGGGAAGTGGGTGCGACTGCCCTGGGCGGTTTGACCGGAAAAACGCAAAAACAGCGGCAGAAAAAAAAGTTAACGGTTGTTGAGAACGACTGAGGGTTAGCTGAAAAACTGGAAACCAAAATCTTCCAAAGGAGGATTAGAGCATCGCTTTCTTGGTGTGGTAAAATTAATACTTTGAAATATAGTGCGATGCTGAGGAAGAATAAGGGTCGGCAATTGGCGAGGCGTAGACGGAGAGCTGATTTCTCAAGCTTTTGCACTTGTTAGAAATTATTAACAAGAATTACTGAATCAATAGTGTTTTTATGTATAAATTTCGTGGAGAATAGGAATTTACAACATCTACTTTGTACAAGCAAAAGAAAACTTTCAATCGTACTTAAGGGTATTTAACTCGTAAGGGTTCATCCTCTAAATCGGTAGAAAATGCACGATTAAAGGTTTCCCATCGCTTTACCATTATGGATTACCGCAATAACACGCCCTATTTTCAGAAACTTAATCTTCTTCGTTTTCAAGTAACAGCAAAAGTATCACGAAGTGACAACTCGTAGAATCTAATTAAGATATTTTTGGAGTAAAAGATGTTTCTAATTATATGAATAAAATCATTAAAATGCGAAAAATTCTTTGGAGCTTTTCTAGACATCCTCACTTTGATCCAGGAGTGTTACTAACGAATAAACATGTTGCACCTTGAATCAGTTTACCTTCTCGATCGGTGCTCCGCTCGTTGAAAAAATTTTCGCCTCGCTTATTTCTCGATAACTTCATACGCTTGTAGATTTACATCACACGTTATGTTCATTTCTCGGAATATCTTCCTTTTTTTATGTAAGACGAAGAAGAATTTCAAAACCTCTCACTTATAAACACATTTCCATCACAGCGATCTCCTCTATCAATCGAAATTGAGACGGACGTTATCACACGTTTGGTTTTTCATGCAGCAAAATGTAGCGGATTCTACGCCGAGGAAGCGATCAGGTTCAGACTCCTCACCCTGAATGACACCAGCAATTAATTAACAATAAATTTTAAGTCATCCGAATGCACTCACCAAAAATCGCAGCACACCTGTTCTTCATGGCCGACTCTTCGTCTTCAAAACCCCAAAGGTGCTTTAGCGTCTTATATCCCTAGGTATCGTGAGAAGGAGAGACGAGAGGGGAGAAAGAGGTCGGACTGGTCGCAAGGTCAGCACTTCTCCCACTCCCTGCAAAACGAAGGCGTTTTAAAAATGTTAAATATACGTTTTAAGGAATTCCTCCGAATGGCGTTCATTTTGGTCCTTTTCCGCATAGATTAGCGATCTGCGGACGGACGGAGAGTAGCAATTAAAAACTTCCATCGAGTCCTAACGAAGGATAGGTACATCCGGCGATGAAGATAGTTCTCGAGCCTGTTTTCCAAGTCAATTTCTCGGCATTGACCCCTGTCAACAAGATCTATCTCTAGTTTTCGTCTGGAAATACACACGCGAACGTTAAAAATGCGATTTATTTTCAAAACAGTTAACTCTAATTTTGAAATGACGCTGTTACAATGAGCGTTAATCTTCATAAATCACTCCACAAGTAGCAATTAAACCTGTTGTTAAACTTCAGGAAGGAAGGACGTAACAACATTCACAAAGACTACAGAAACTTCTTAAAAATGCAACATGACGTAGATTGAATACATGCTAACGAATAAAATTAGCATTTCACAACATGTGAATGCAGTGGAAATCCCAGATAGCCAATTGGGAAACGCGCCCGACTTCGATGAAAGCAGTCCCGGGTTCAATTTCCGTTCGGGGCCTATACACAAAATGACCTTAGCTGTCGAAGCATTTTAATTATGCTAACACTACTACTACAGAAATTTCTTTCGACTAGCATTAGTCTGTGAAAAATCACAACTAAACTATTCGAAACTAATTGCTACTTTAATTTAATTTATGGAAAAGAAAAGCCAAATTCAAATATTGTTTTATCTATCGACAAGTCTTTGCTCTACGATCTTTTGCATATGTTTTGTTTTTCAGTCCACACAGGTATAGATCTTTTATTTATATATTAATGTGTATATATGATGATGTGGTATATCATTATATTATATGATGAGTATATGACGACATGATGCATAACATTTTGCTAGTATTGCGGTCTTTAAAACTCTCCGTTTTTTGTATTGTCGCGTATTACAAATTTTATTGCAGTTTTTTAGTTAGTTCTTCAATATAACGATTGCCTTCTTGGCTTGGAGATTTTCTACTACCACTCAGTTTTAAACTATTCAAGACTGCTACTATATACGGATGTGCAAAAGTAGATTTATCTTCCAATCACTGACGTTTTACAAGCATTGGTCGTGTGAACGTAATAAATGTAAACGTTAAGTTGATAATTGCAAAGTAAATTTTAAAATTTTACAGGCGAGCTTTTACCAAAACCCAAGGTAATAGCAAAGATAAATCATCATGTGTCAGACCTCCAGCTCCGATACCCGTGTGGAATGCTGTTATTATTTTGCGGTGTAATAAATGAGATGCAAATTCGCAGTTTTAATTTGATATATTCAATTTTACTTTTTACCAAATCTTATCTTATAATCATAAAATATTTTGTCAGTAATCTTCATCGGTACATCACTATTCGTATTTTACTCAAAACTCCAGCCAATCATCTGTGCGGAACATGGAATTTGAGACCTTGAGTCAATGGAAACGCTTTGCCCTTAAAAAGAAAAATAATGATTTAAAAAGATACATGAGAAAAGATAATGAGAAGTTTCGGGAGAGACAATCTGATAAAAGACATAAAAGAAAACGCTGTTTAAGTCGAATGCTCAACGAATGGGATCAAACATAATTGGAGACGGACTATTGAAGAGCGATTCCGCGATTGAAGCTGCATTTATGAACTACATCAATACGTCGTAACTAGACTTATTAATGTACCCGATTTTCTAGGAGATACTTATCGTAACTCGTGGTGATTATCACCTAAATTTTTCGACAACAATCTCATGCCTACGTTTATTTACTAATACATAATGTAACTAAACAAAATTAGAATCCTCACCGAAGAAACTCGTAGACAGCGTTCACACTGAGGCGATGTACGATACGTGATATATCGTAAGTGATATATCGTAAGTGATATATCGTAAGTGATATATCGTAAACAATATATCACTGGTGAGGTTCACACAAGAAGGATACGACTCGGGCGATAAAAAGGTAGTGAGGGCTTTTCTCTAAATTTCCAATTGCAATCATGAGCTCAAAAATAGAGGAAGTTGTTGTTGCATACTGGTACATGGACAGAAGGAGAAGAACGAATTACTGGGTTCACCCGTTCAACTTTGCCAATGTATGTACATTACAGTTCGGCAGTTGTTTCTCGAGAAATGTCTCAACACGAAGTAAAATTCAGGCAGTCGTTGAATAAATAATAGAATTTCAAAAAACAAAACATTTGGCTGTCTTTTATGTCTTCCGTTATCTCCCTCCATGTGGACTTACCACGTCCGTTTTGCAATATGGTTTTAATTTGTAGTTTCATATGCTTATGTATACTTATCCACTAAATTGAAGAACGGAATGACCGAATTCGCGTCTTCTTTCCTGTTTGCCAAGTTGCCAGGTTCAAATATCGTACGATATAAATCACCAGGCGAACAGCATGCAGAGCGGCGAACGACATATCGCAGGGGATTCGTTGCCAGGTTGCTCCAGTGTGAATCTTTTATATCGCCTCCTTTAAATTTCGTACATTCGCCCGCCCGGTATCGCTGCTCTACTCGCAACTTCGTTTTTTCTGCTCTCCAAAAGCATTGTCTCTTCGTTCAACAGCTCGTTTCACGTAAGTGTAACTTTTTTAACTATTAAATGTAATTGAATAACGAAGTTTATCTTCTATCAATCGTTTGCGTCTAAATGAAGGATAAGAGAAGCGATTTATTCGGATCTAATGCTTTCTAAATTTCAGCTGTTTACTACCCCAATGGGTATATATCAGGAGAAAATTATATCACTCATTCTTCTTGTAGATATTCATTAAATGATAATTCATTCCTTCCTCGCGGAAACAAGAAAATTAAATATTCACGTTTTTTAAAGAATTTCTTTATTGTGTCAAAAAGGAAAGGAAACTGACTTATTATCAGCGTCATTTTCATTTCCCTCAATTAGAGCGTACAAAGTGGGGAATAACTTTAATTCCCAATGGAAATAATCGTAATAATACATATATGCATTAAATCGAGTAAACTTTGAACTTCTTAAATAGATAATAAGTCATCTTCAGTACAAGTCTTCCCGTATCGGAGAAAATCCAATACAATGCTAATTTTTTATTCACATTCAAATACAACAAGTCATATTTCAATATCGTATCATGACTGCACAAAAAATTTCTAATATATCACGGAACCTATAGGATTATTTTACGCATATTCATGATAACATAGTTGTTAGATATTCATTATGAAGTAAAAGCACATTTTGATGTTCAGCTATTTAATAAAAATACTATACTATACACTTCTTACATGATATATCAGTTTAATTTTCTATGTACTACGTTCTTAATTAAGGATGTAGATACTCACTCGCCATTTAACATTTTTTGCAAGAAGTATTAATTATGAAACCAATGGCTATACGCATAAAACCGATTCTATTGGCATGATAATACTTATGTATATTAATTTTGTTCTCGCAAATCTAAGGTCAATAAATAATTACGGTAATAAGAGATAATTAATCTTTTGCAGGTGTTCCGTTTCCACTTGCTTATAACTCGATTCTATTTAAAAGGTGTAATTTATTGAAGTAAAAAGTGCAAGTATGAAATAGAAATAGCACAAAAATAATAATCATAGCACACAACCTGAAGGAAAAAGAGCCAATGTTAGATTCAAATTTGGATATACAACACGTATCTTTATGGTATGCAACGATAACTGAGCCGCACAATCCTTTTTCAAAAACACACGACCCCGGATTCTGGGAAAACCTCACGTTCCGGTAAGATCTCGGCTAAAACAATAGGAAGGATGAGGCAAACGGAAAGGCCTGTTCAGGATGAATGGAACTCGACCTTCAGGAGGTCACCTGAATGAGACCTTCCGCGTCAATTTACTGCAGGATTCGAATTCTACGAAGAGAAGTACATTGTCATTTATTTAAAAGTGGATTTTTTCGCACATTTCGCACGCCTTATCTTTCGACCTCACTTCACAGAGAGAGTTAAACACAGGGATATTTCTCAACAACTTAGTTATCCATACTTTACCATTTTTGGGCGATAATTAAACCCAGATCGCGAACCCATGAATGGATTGGCGTGTTTAAAAAGGGGTGATGAGGGCTAACACGTCCTTCCCCTAGATGACTTCACCCGAGAAACTATTCGTTTGAGCTATAAAAAGGAAATCTATCAAAAAATTGACACCGAAATTTGTCCCCAATTAATGTATTTCCATAGGATTTTTCACGCTAAAACAGCTTTTAAGAGATGATCAAAGAGATTGGAGAGGCTAAAACATTAACTACTTTAAAATGATGCAAGAAAGGGTCAAAAATGTTCTCCCTCCCTTGGAAAGTATTTTATTCTGCTCCTGCGTGATTGGTAGGGAGAATATAAATTGCGAAATTTACGTTTCCACCAGCTAAATGACAGAATAAACTATGCAATTCCACCGACACATTCGCAATTAGCAATACCTTGCAAGCCGCCAGCAGCGTACGGCAAGGGGTGTATTAACACATTACCTAATCTACTCTATAAGATTCTCTGATGCTATTTGGAAAGAACGACCAAAAGTAACTATCCGTTTTAGCGATTATTTCCCTATATAACGCTTGGTCGTCGCGAAGAGTTCGCTCGCTGTTCACCGGAATGACAATATCCTATACCTCACCTAAAAATTCTGAACCGATGAATTTTTCGAAAACCTTTTGTGTTTCTATAAGGACACACATTGTTCAAATGATTTTAGAAATTTAGCTTAGGAATATAGATGATAAATACCAACAAACTTGGGAAAAGAAATGCGAAACGAAACTTTATACTTATTCCATGATAAGAAGGGAAACGGATGCAGAAAATCTATGAGGTACAGCACGTAAAATAATGGAGATCTTAGACTACATTTTCCGGAAGAAAACCCGCAAGAATTTAAAGAATTTCATCATATATCGCAAGCTATATGAAGCATATGGTTAGAGATTGATCGTTATATTCAAATCTCTAGACAAATACATGGCGGCCCTTAAATAATTTCCTATATATATCATCATCATCAGCCATTTTCAATCCGACGTCGGATGTAGGCCTCTCCAAGCACTTTCCAATTATCTCTATTCTGAGCTTCTCGTTGTCATGTTACCCATAAATACTGAATGATGTCTCTGTTCCATCGGTCCCTTGGTCTTCTTCTTGGTCTCTTCACATCTCTTGGTATCCAATTCAGAACTGCTGATGTCCATCGGTTGTCGTTTCTCCTTGCAACATGGCCTGCCCACATCCATTTCAGTGATCTTACCTTATCTATGATGTCTGTCACTCCTGTTATCTTCCTAACCCAGGTGTTGCGTTTCCTGTCTCTTCTTGTGATTCCAAGCATACATCGTTCCATACTTCTTTGTGTAGTCTGAAGCCGCTGGGTTATTGCTGCGTTTAACATCCATGTTTCACGTCCATATGTCAAAACTGGTAGAATGCATTGGTTGAAGACCTTTCTCTTCAAGACTATTGGCATTTTTGACTTCAGAATATAGGTGTTCCTTCCGAAGGCACTCCATCCTAGTTTTATTCTTCGGTTCACTTCATTAATCCTGTTTTTCTCTCCTGTCGTAACCAGTTGTCCCAGGTAAGTGTACTCTGAACAAACATCAAGGGGTACCTCTTGTAGTAGGATTGGTACTTGTGCTGCAAAAGAATTATACATTACCTTAGTTTTCAATAAGTTTATCCTGAGTCCTAGTAAGTTTATCCTGATTTGGATGTACTTGGCATCTATCCCTTGTTTTCCCAGAGCTTCCAGTCTGGAGGAGGTATTTACCGTGTCAAAGGCCTGGGCATAGTCCACGAAGCAGAGTACTAGTGGCATCTCGTATTCGTTGATTCTGCTGATAATTTCTTGCAGCGTGTGGATGTGGTCCATAGTGCTGAATCCCTTGCGAAATCCAGNAAGCCTGGGCATAGTCCACGAAGCAGAGTACTAGTGGCATCTCGTATTCGTTGATTCTGCTGATAATTTCTTGCAGCGTGTGGATGTGGTCCATAGTGCTGAATCCCTTGCGAAATGCAGCTTGTTCTCTGGGCTGGGTAGCTGCCAGGGACGTCTTTAGACGTGCAGCTATTGCTCTCATGAACGTTTTGTAAATAAAAGGAAGGAGGCTGATGGAGCGGTAGTTCTTCAAATCTTCCTTGCATCCTTTCTTGTGCAAAAGGACAATCTTTGCATGGTTCCAATACTTACCTCCTGTTTCCTGCTTGAGACCAACTTCTTTCGCTCCATTCTGACGTTAATCTTCATTCTGCATCTAACTATCCTATGGTCACTGCCGGTGTTGAAGTTGTTTAGTACCTCACAATTAGTANCTTCTTAACACTAGAAGGAAGGCGAGGGTCATTTGACCCCAAATCCGGATATAACCTCAAAATATCATTAAGTAAAATATTTTAAAATGTATATTACCATCACAAATACATGAAAAAATAAATATTAAGTTGCAACTTTTGGGGTATTTTTTACATTATGTTATACCTAGAAAGAAGGGAGGAGGTAATTTGACCTCTAGAATTTTTATTTACTTATTTGACTTTCATAAGCCAGATTTTTATCAGTTCTCCAAAAATGGAGCTTTGCGAAAACACAAAGAATTTTTTTACCTTTCATTCGTTTAAACTTTAATTTATTAAATAAAACGCAGACATGCTCTTAATTTACAGTCTATCATATTCTGGAAATGTTTCGTATTAAAACAAAACCTATAAACCTCATACTGTAGAAATAAGTAGTAATAGGACCAATGCATTGATAAAAGTTAGTCATGTTTAAATTAAATAGCTATTCCATCTGACTACAAACCACTCCTTAACGCTCAGGAAAAAAATCTCATTCAGAAACAAGGGCAGAAACATTTTTCGAATCTTGTAATGAAAATTTCTAATATGTGACTTATGGCCACATCAAATCGGTATATGGCATTTGTTAATTTAGAGAAACCACTTCTTAGCAGGATTATCCACTTAATAATTTTGATCATTACAATATTTCTTATAAAAATTTTGTAATTCAATTATCCTTCTTGAACAATTACAGATTCATTTCAAGCGTACCAACCTCATAAGGCAGTGCTGCGAAACTTCAGAACTGATCTCTAAATGGGGTGCCAAGTCCTTGCTGTATTTATAAATAAAGAGATTTCCAAAGAACAGTTTTTCTTTGTATGAACTGTCGAAACTCTTCGGGATTCTTGTCGAACTCTTTGGTATTGGACGTCTTCGTTTGAAAAGACCATCCGGGGTGCTCAGCACAGACATGTGAATGACCGCGCCTCTCCTTTGGCGGGATGTTCGTCGATTCACCTGCTCGTATGTGGATTGGCGTCCTATAAAAGTCCATTCCAGATCACAGCCTTTCTCTTCCCTCTCTAGTTGCCGCAGCATGCGTGGCCATCATTTTGGCGGATGTAACGCACGCAAGAAGCCCGAAGTGCATTTGCCAACGCCCCTGTACTCGGGAGTACGACCCCGTGTGTGCGACGAACGGCGTGAGCTCCAGACAATTCCCAAACAGATGCGAATGGGAGAATTATAACTGCGAATATCCGAGTGGCAGAAAGGGTAAATAATTTAAAATGGAGTAAATTAATTAGAAAGTTATATGGTTTATATAATTACTTATATAATTATTCTATGATTACATTGGCAGATACCAATCATAAAAAATAGCCTTAGATAGCTTTACATTGTAACAAACATAAACAACTGGAAAACGCGATTTATTAAGATAATCTTTGTTTCCCGTTACATATTGTTGTCATAATTGATTCCTTTTTGGAAGCGGCAGCATACTGAGTTTTCTAACTTTAAATTCTTTCAATAGGAACGGTATTATGATTCGCATCATCGACACCGATAAAATATCTAAACGTACTCGGGTTTGTTTCGAAGAATAAAAAACAAATAAAAACCAGGTGATCTTTAGCAACAGATTGCCTTCGGTGAGTTATCCAAGTGTTCTGTTACAGCTAGATATTTCGGTCCGTTTCTCATTACCTAATTCCATAACATTCCAGTTTTTAGGAAACGAAGTTCCATGCTACCTTTTCATACGCTTAAGATGTCACTAATGCCGATACTGTGTCTATTACGAGGAAAACAGGGATGAGGAAAGAAACTGATTAAAAATGTTTAATGAGAATGCGCTGGATATTGCGCACTCAGAGACAGAAGTCGTGGTCGGTCTGATCATTATGTCTTGTTGCCGCAAGAAATCCGCATCTTAGCCCCTCCCTACCTGTGCTGTTGAGGAAGTATATAAGAGAAATACGACGGTATCCAGCATCCGTTAACAGATTAGCAGACAAGAGCCATGCGGACTTCGATAGTCTTAATCTTTGGTGAGTACAGTTGATCCGTCGATTGCTTGTTCCATCAGGTTCTACTATGCTCCCCCGTGGTGTTTTACCGTATTTCCATTCGATAAGTAATAGTTTTTAGAGTGGTTGGTGTGGGAGTTAGGTTACCTTAATGTAAGTTTTTATCAGGTTCCACCAAATGATAGCATACCCTGTTGATTTTACCTAAATGTATTCAAAAAGCTAACATTCTTCCGGAGACATTTGTTGCACTGTGTTCCATTTCTTATTTTCATCAATAAAACAGTAGAGGACGCTCCCTTCTAGCCGAATCACAAAACTTTTGGAACACTTATTCCTTATCTTCGCTCGTGAATCACATTTGCAAAGAATATCTCACTATCTATTTATCTAAGAATAAAACCTCATTTTTCTGTCTTTTTCATGTTTCTCTCAAAAAGATAAGTTAGCTTACCGAAGTAGCTCTCTGTTGTCAGAAGCTCTAAGAGTTTTCTTATCTTTTTCTTCTTTTTATTATTCTTTTTAATATAATATTTTTCTTTATTTATATACATAACAATAATTTAAATTTCGTATATACACACTTATATATTTACTTTTATTGCACAATAGTACCTACTAACCTCTTTTGCAACCATTGTATAAATATATCATGTTTTTCTCTGATATTTTTGGCAAGTAACATCAAATTTTTATTTCTTGGTATGATATAATGTATATGTACCATTTTTCTTTCTCACTTTCAGATGTGATTTAACCTGTCTTGTCCTTCAATCTTACTTAACTAGGAATAGGTTTCGCAGGTTTTTCACACTCCCCTTCTCATGAGTGTTTTCCTGCTGTGGTGTATCGTTCCTAAGTTTTAACGTAGGTATTTAAACCGAATGTTCTAGTTATTTCCAGTGTTCTACTGGATTTTCTCTTACCTAAACCTAATCGAGGAAAAATTAAAAAAACATTAAACGTTTTAACAAACCTCCCAGTGGCGATGGTCGGCTTTATGGAGCGATACAAAAAATCAGCCTTTACGTAAGTTCTAGCCCCATTCCTTAATCTAGATTGTTTGATACAATATTAATCTTGACAATTTCGAAGGTAGAACCATCGGAAGATCGTTATTAATGGGATTTAAGAGAATCTAGCCTTCTTAACACTAGAAGGAAGGCGAGGGTCATTTGACCCCAAATCCGGATATAACCTCAAAATATCATTAAGTAAAATATTTTAAAATGTATATTACCATCACAAATACATGAAAAAATAAATATTAAGTTGCAACTTTTGGGGTATTTTTTACATTATGTTATACCTAGAAAGAAGGGAGGAGGTAATTTGACCTCTAGAATTTTTATTTACTTATTTGACTTTCATAAGCCAGATTTTTATCAGTTCTCCAAAAATGGAGCTTTGCGAAAACACAAAGAATTTTTTTACCTTTCATTCGTTTAAACTTTAATTTATTAAATAAAACGCAGACATGCTCTTAATTTACAGTCTATCATATTCTGGAAATTGTTCGTATTAAAACAAAACCTATAAACCTCATACTGTAGAAATAAGTAGTAATAGGACCAATGCATTGATAAAAGTTAGTCATGTTTAAATTAAATAGCTATTCCATCTGACTACAAACCACTCCTTAACGCTCAGGAAAAAAATCTCATTCAGAAACAAGGGCAGAAACATTTTTCGAATCTTGTAATGAAAATTTCTAATATGTGACTTATGGCCACATCAAATCGGTATATGGCATTTGTTAATTTAGAGAAACCACTTCTTAGCAGGATTATCCACTTAATAATTTTGATCATTACAATATTTCTTATAAAAATTTTGTAATTCAATTATCCTTCTTGAACAATTACAGATTCATTTCAAGCGTACCAACCTCATAAGGCAGTGCTGCGAAACTTCAGAACTGATCTCTAAATGGGGTGCCAAGTCCTTGCTGTATTTATAAATAAAGAGATTTCCAAAGAACAGTTTTTCTTTGTATGAACTGTCGAAACTCTTCGGGATTCTTGTCGAACTCTTTGGTATTGGACGTCTTCGTTTGAAAAGACCATCCGGGGTGCTCAGCACAGACATGTGAATGACCGCGCCTCTCCTTTGGCGGGATGTTCGTCGATTCACCTGCTCGTATGTGGATTGGCGTCCTATAAAAGTCCATTCCAGATCACAGCCTTTCTCTTCCCTCTCTAGTTGCCGCAGCATGCGTGGCCATCATTTTGGCGGATGTAACGCACGCAAGAAGCCCGAAGTGCATTTGCCAACGCCCCTGTACTCGGGAGTACGACCCCGTGTGTGCGACGAACGGCGTGAGCTCCAGACAATTCCCAAACAGATGCGAATGGGAGAATTATAACTGCGAATATCCGAGTGGCAGAAAGGGTAAATAATTTAAAATGGAGTAAATTAATTAGAAAGTTATATGGTTTATATAATTACTTATATAATTATTCTATGATTTATATAATTACTTTTTATTTTATTTTTGAAATTACGAAGTGGTTCGCTCTCTTTCTTCGGCTTTCTACGAATTCACGCCTTACCCCTGCTTCCATCGATTTTCATGTTGAATAAATGGCCGGAATAAGTCAAATACTTTAATTTGAAAATGATGTAGTTGCAAAATGTGCTGTTAATTACTCCAACCTTTTTTTAACTCAAGTAATATTAATTAAAGTAAAGCAATATTTCATAATTGTGAATATATGTCTTTGTATATACACAACTATTCAATGGAGTTAAATGAAAGCTTCCTTCTGTAACTCTTCTGTAATCTCACAATTCCCGATAATTACTTTTTATAATTTAAATCGCTTATAGGTAATCGTGATGTAACTATAATCATCTAGTCGGTCAATTTGAGGAAAATTTGATTGGTCATTTCATCAATATTATTATGTCATTTAACTACCTTTACCTTAATTAATATTTAACTCCAGTATTAAATTCCATATTAAATTACGTCCAATAAATCATAGTACTCATTGTTATCTTAAAATTTGCTGTAGATAACCTTACATATGATAATGCCTACCTATCTCATTTCAGCATTACCGATAGTAACTGAGGCACCATGTGATACCATGGGTTATACATCAATACAGCTATAAAATAATCCTGGTCATAAAAGTGTTTTTACATCTCAGCAGTTTGTACCTTTCCCCAGTTGGTTGTACTTAATTTACTTTACATATAATTTAGGATTAATTCCCAAATGTTCAACTTATAAATATCATTCGAGTAAAAAATACATGATAACTATGAGCAACTGAATTCTTACTTCTTTTTACATCCATCATATCACCACTACATACTTATAAATTCTGCATAAAATGCGATTAGGAAATGCGATGAATTTATTTGCTAACCTATAATTAAAATTTCAAATGGAATTAATATATATTGCTAGCTTCATCAGTGAACAGGTTATCGTAAAACTCCCATGATGTTATACTTATTTCCATGCACTTCAGATCATTTATAAGGAGGCATTATGAAGAAAACAAATTAGCAGCAGTGATGTGATGTAACGAAGTAAAAGTAATCGAATTAATTGTAACGATTACATTTTGGTAATTTTTACTTGTAATCGACACATTTTTAAAAAATGTAATTTTTACTGGTAATCTACTTCAAAGTTCGTGCTCGTGCGTGTAATCGTTACATTTGAGTAATCGAAATTAAAAATTTGAATTCCTGGCGCACTGAACGCATTGAGAGGCAGTTCTAACTGCATTGTTCACCCTGGAGCCGAATTTCTCTTCTCTTGGGAGGGGCGACTCCCCGTAGGAGCGGAGTTGCTTCGGAGAACCTAAGAAGGGCCATACGATAAATGAATACGGGTAAAAATGTAAATGTTACAGTGTAGCTACATGACGCGGGTTATGCAATTCTGTTTCAACGTCCTCGGCTTCCTGAGTAGAGTTTCGGTTCCTATTTCACGGAGGGGAGGGGTGACTTCCCGCCAGGAGTTGCTTTCGAGAACTAGATAAGGGTCAAATGATACGTGAATGTGGGTGAAAATATAAATGCTACAATATAGCTACATTGCGTGGGTTACGCGATATAAGTTTGGCAATACAAATACAACCGGCTTGTACCCACGACCCCTTCTCTAGACTACAACCTTGTCGTGGTGGAAGGGCTTGCGTGTTCCTATGACCTAGAGAGCGTAACTGGCGGGAACTATGTTCCTGGTAGGGTCACCCATGCCAGGATGGTCAATAGGTAGGGGCCTGACGAAAGGTAGTCCACGCAGTGTCTGTACCTCAGTGAGGCGGCTGCAAAGGCGTCTGTACCCCAGTGGGGCGGCCATTATGGGTGATGGTGGTGTCACGTTAAGAGAAAGGTTGAGGAAGGCAATGGGAAACCACCTCGACTACCACACTTATCCCAAGCAATCATGATGTGCCAATATAAGAATATTGTAAGTGGCGTAAGCGGGACTCAACCCTCTACGGGGAGTGTCGTGCCCGGCAGTGATAGTAGTAAGGCTATCTCGGTCGTCATTCCACGAAACCCTTACCCAGGAAACGACAAGAAAAGAAGAGAGAAGATGGCCAAGGAAACAAGGGTGGGAACCTGGAATGTTAGGACAATGGTTAGGAAAGGGAAGCTGGAAAATGTAAAGGTAGAAATGAAGAGGTCCAACATTAACATACTAGGGCTATGTGAAGTGTGATGGAAGGATGGGGGTGATTTCTGGAGTGATGATGTCAGAGTAATTTTCAGTGGGGGAAATTCTAGCCAGAGGAGAGTTGCGGTAGTTAAAACTACTAGAAATCTTCCTCGACACTCACCTTCTTGATGATTGCTTGAATACTTCTGATAACGATTAAAAATCAACTTCTAAGAAATTTCTCAACCTAGGATTGATCAGCGAATAGCCCTCACAGATTGTTTGGTAGGCTGTGAAAGTAGTATATCCGTGAAATGATTATTCGCGGAGGTTTCCGCGCCTCTGCAAACGATCAACAAATGCCGGACGTCATTCGCCCTCCAAGCCTATGCGCGTAGGGCAACAGCCCGGCTCGCCGTTTTTCCCGGTTCGGCTTTGTGCGTTAAACAACATGAATTTAATAGGAATTCGCTGGACTGCGCTGAGTATGAATTATAAACATAAGATGTATTCTTATGATGTAACAACATCATTTCTACTTGAAAAAGTACCGTGTTTATTCGTTTTAACCTGCCGAATCGCATTGGGTCGGGGTCTCGTAAATTGCTTCCACTGAAAATCGCTCCTAGTACAGACCCTACCTATTTATTAAATATATTTTTTAAATAAACTGACTCCCATTACACCTCATCCAGGCTTTGGACTGTATAAATGAGAAAGGTATTTTTCTCATTTATTTTTGTTAAAAATCAGCTCATAAGTACAGTAAAACCCCGATTTAACGTTCCCGCATTCAGTGAATTCCCACATTCAGTGAATCTCGATTTGATCTATAACCCACATTTATTGAAAAAGAAAATTGGTCCTCGAAGCATAATTGCTCAATTTAGTGCAAAGAAAAAAGTTGACAATTGCGGAAAAAGTGAAAATCATTCAAGAAGTGGAGAAGAACCTATTCATGCCCGCAATAGATATTGCGCGAAAATTCAATCTTGCGCCATCTTCATTGTTTTGTATAATGAAGAATAAACATCAAATATTAGAAGAAGAAAGGAAATTTGGATGTAAGGCTCATGACCGAAAGGAAAACAGGCTCCAACACAGAAAAAGAAATCTCCGACATCGCGACCTCCATCAAATACAGTCCAACGCCACTACAATACGAAATACACCCAAGATTGATTCTACAATGCATTGACAAACTCAACATAAAAAAGGCTCCAGGACACGACCAGATAACTAATAAACATATCAAACTGCTAGCCAAAATACCAAAATTTATCATCTGTCTAACACACTTATTCAACTCTTGCCTACGACTCAGCCACTTCCCCGCAGCATGGAAACACGGAATCGTTACACTAATCCATAAACAAGGCAAGGACTCATCCAACATCGACAACTACAGACCCATCACATTGCTCACAACACTATCCAAATTATTCGAAGCCACCATACTACATCACCTGAGCAAATATCTAGAAGACAACAATACTATCATCGACGAACAGATGGGCTTCAGAAACGCGACATCCACTCACCACCAGATCATCAGATTAATAGAATACATCAAACACGGATACCTTACATCGCAGCCAACAGCACAAGCAGCTTTTCTTGACTACACGAAAGCATTCGACACAATATGGCACGACGGACTCGTCACAAAATTAATCAACGCGGACATCCCACTTCAACTCATCAAAATTATCCAAAACTTTCTACACGAGCGGTCAATACAAATAAAAATAAAAGGAATTCTATCAAACAAACTCCAAATCACAGCCGGCGTTCCACAAGGGGCAATACTCAGTCCAACACTTTTCAACATCTACATCAACAACATACCGCAACATAAAAAAACGCAGTTATACCTATACGCAGACGACACCACGGTAGCCGCCAGAGGAAGGAACCCCGACTCGATAACAAAAAAAATCAACGAACACCTACATAAAATACATACATGGTCGCGAAAATGGAAACTACAACCGAACCCGAAAAAATCCGCTTTCATAAACTTCACAAACAAAACTTCACCACAATACTCTCCGAAGACAACGCCAAAAATAAACAACATCCACATCTCCAGACACGCCACAAATTTCTCGGCATACATATAGACGAGAAATTGAACTTTAAAAAACATACAACATACTCGATTCAGAAATTCCACGAGACGAGAAGACTGCTAACACCGCTACTCAACGCAAGAAGTCACTTATCAAAGAAAAACAAAATACAGCTATACAAATCCATGCTACTCCCGCACTTAACATACGGTGGATTTTACATCAAACTCGGTCCACAAAAAAACATTAGAAATTTCGAAATAATCCAAAACAAAACACTACGATACCTGACATCCTCTTCACGACTAGTTAGACAAAAAGAAATAAAAAAATTCCACAACATCAGAGACACCAATGAGCAGATCACCATCCAAGCTAGAAGATTCAACACAAACCTAGCAAATACCAACAACAGACTGCTGAAAAATATGCTGACATACAGCACAAACAAATACTCGAAATTCCGAAAACTCCAAAAATTCAAATTACCAAAACAAATAACTTCGCCATAACAGGACTCACACACCAAAATAACTCTCCACACCTCGACAACAATAACATACAACATAAACAATGAAGAACTCTGCACCACCAACACTCAAAAATAAATTTTACACAAAAAATCGACATTTCAAAACATTCCGAAATAGAATACGACAACCCGAAATACACCTGTTACACTAAAGGGTCAACGTACTGCGCACACAACGACTATTTTTCTCATCTCCCCGCTGCTTTTCCCATCAATACAACCATTATTACACACCGAAAACAAACATACACTATTCCGCATCAAAACATTTGGCCCTACAAATGGCCGTTTTTTAGGCGACGATGAATTAACTCGAAACTACACAAAAAAAATTGCACTAGCTGTGATATTAGCGTTCGTCACCTAAAACCAAAACCAGCAAACGCCATAATACCTCCTACGGAAGTGAAGTGGCATCCAGAACAGAAAACGACAAAACATAGCATGGCGAGTGCCGGTGTTGATAAAGAAACTGTTGACCATTGGAAGAGAGAGACATTGAAGAAACATTCATAAGGCCAAGCCAAGAGATATTTTTAATGCTGATGAAACGTGTATTTTTGACAACCTTCTCCCATCAGAAACTCTTACTACAAGAGGAGGCAACTGCCATGGTGCCAAGAAAATTAAAGACAGAATAACTGTACATTTTTNATTGAAGAAACATTCATAAGGCCAAGCCAAGAGATATTTTTAATGCTGATGAAACGTGTACTTTTGACAACCTTCTCCCATCAGAAACTCTTACTACAAGAGGAGGCAACTGCCATGGTGCCAAGAAAATTAAAGACAGAATAACTGTACATTTTTGTGTAAATTCAGATGGTTGTGAAAAATTGAAACTTCTAATTATAGGTATTTGCCAAACCAAAGTGTTTTAAAATGTCCGGACATTGCCATATAAATATACCAGCAATAAAAGTGTCTGGATGACAGCATCTATATTTTAAAATTTTCTGACATCATTAGATGCAAAAATGGGTGGTGCTAATAGAAAAACTCTTCTATTTATTGATAAATGTCCAGCTAACCCTCCAGATACTAATTTTCTTCGCAATCTTAAAATGGTTTTCCTTCCAGCAAATGTATTAGTCAACCACTTGACTTTGGCATTATTAATTACATGAAAGCAAAGTTCAAGAAGTCTTCAATGCTGAAAGTAATATCTTATGTAGAAATTAACAAACATTTGAAACTGAACATCCTTCAAGGTATGCACATGGTAACAGCTGCATGGAATTCAGTTACAACTCAAACAATATCAAATTGTTTTATGAAAGCTGGATTCAATTGTAACAATTATATGGAAATTGATGTAGATGTGGATGTGATTGACCATGAAAATTTGGTGAAAATTTCTCCTGATATGGACACAAATATTGAAGAGTTTGTCCGATGTGATGATGTTGAGAACGACTCTGGTTCTCCAGAGGATGTGGAAGAAATCTTTAATGCCAAAGACTTACAGGAAGAAGATGAAATACTAGATGAAGAAACAGAACAGAAAGAAGAATAAATTCCAACATTTGGTGAAGCTATTCAAGCACTTGAAGTTGTTCGAAGATATTTAGCTTCTTTTGATGTCGAAGGCACTACTATATGAAAAGTAAATTCTTTGGAGCGAGATGTTTTAAACACTCAATGCTCTTGCCAGATGAGACAATCAAGTTTGTTGGACTATTTTAGTAAATGAACTTATAACATCTATGTATGCTATAATTTTTAGATATCTATTATTTGGAGGTTCGATGTCTATTATTTGGAGCTACTATTTGCATTATGTACCTTTTCCTGTGTGTACATCATCCAGTTCTAGGAATAATAATTCAAGTTGTACTCAAAATATATACAGCATTATGATTTTTTACAGATATTAATAAATCTTCATAAAACTTATGGGATATTATTAAATTTGGGAGCCTACAGCATATTGAGTTTCCTAAATTTAAATTCTTTCAATAGCAGCGTTATTGTAATTCGCATCATCGATACAGATAAAATATCTAAACGTACTCGGTGTTTTTCGAAGAATAAAAAACAAATAAAAAATCAGCATAATTTATCAACAGATTGCCTTTGGTGAGTTTATTCAAGTGTTCTTTTAAGAATGGAGANATAGCAGCGTTATTGTAATTCGCATCATCGATACAGATAAAATATCTAAACGTACTCGGTGTTTTTCGAAGAATAAAAAACAAATAAAAAATCAGCATAATTTATCAACAGATTGCCTTTGGTGAGTTTATTCAAGTGTTCTTTTAAGAATGGAGATTTCGTTCCGTTTGTCATTATCGAATGTAAACTAAAACATTCAAGCTTTGAGGAAGAGAAGTTTCATTCGAGCTTTCCTTACGCTTAAGACGTCACTAATACCAATATTGCGAGGAAAACAGGGATAGGGAAATAAATCGCTGATTAAGAATTTATAATGAGAATACGCTGAATATTGCGCACTCAGAGACAGAAGACCGCAAGACATCCGCATCTTAGCCCCTCCCTACCTGTGCTGTTGGGGAAGTATATAAGAGAAATACGACGGCATCATTCAGCATCCGTTAACAGATTAGCAGACAAGAGCCATGCGGACTTCCATAATCTTCAACTTTGGTGAGTACAGTTGATCCGATGTTCTTCGACTGATTGTTCCATCAGGTTTCAATCAGAGATATTTTTCCGTATTTTCATTCGTTAGATAATAGTTATTATAGTGGTTGGGTTGGAAATTAGCTTATCTTGATGTTTGCTGTTATCAAGTTGACTTTACCTACACGTTTTCAAAGAGCTAAAAGCGAACATTTTCCCGGAGACATTTGTCGCACTGCGTTCTATCACTTATTTTCATCAATGAAACAGCCGAGGAATCAAAAATAATCTTGCTCAATTGTGCGTTTATAAAAACTGATATTATACAATTTGCAAAAAATATTCTTAAACTCCAGCGATACGTTTACACCTTTTTATCTACCGAAATCATTTTCGAAGAAGAATATTTTATTGATGTTGCTGCTGAAATCTGATGAAAAGATTTTTCGGGAGCAATTTAGATGTTTAACCATTTTCCTAGAATTCCAACGCATATAACGGTATAAGTGTGAATAAACACAGTATTTCAGCGAGTGTTCTAAATTGTTCTGTGCTGGTAATTTCTGGAAGATAGCTCAATTGGTTTGAGCAGCCTTCTGGAAAATCATAGTACTTTCTTTTCCTATACTTTCGTATTATCATCCTGAGTAAGAACTATATCTCATCATTTATATCGGTCACTGCATCGAATGATGAAGAGTTCAATATGTTATATTATGTATTTAATTCGAACGTAGTATTCTACATAATATTACCAAACCCGATCTTTACCTCCAAAACCCTCATACTACCAATAGGTCGGTATATCGGCCACCAAGGTATGCGCGAAAACAGCCATGGGCTGAAATCGGGTTTTCTTATTCACTCAGACGCTCGCCGAATCAGTAGACTTTCGGAACACTTATCCCCTATCTTCGCTGATATATCGCATTTGAAAAGATTATCTCACTATCTATCTATCTAAGAATATAATCTCATCTTTTTGTCTTTCTACCGCAAAAAGATTAGTTAGCTTATCGAAGTAGCTTTCCGTTGTCAGAAGCTCTGAGAGTTTTCTTTTTCGTGTTATTTTTTTCTTTATTTACATAATACTCATTTAAAATGTATTATCTACGCACTTATAACTTTCATTGCAACCATGGTACTAACCTCACTTGCAACCATTGTATTTATATATCATGATGTTTTTTCCGATATTTTTGTCAAGTAGCTTCTAGTTTTTATGTCTTTGGATGATATAATGTATATGTACCATTTTTCGTTCTCACTTTTAGATGTGATTTAACCTGTGTTTTCCTTCAATCTGACTTAACTAGGAATAGGTTTCGCAGGTATTTCACACTCCCCATCTTATGAGTGTTTTCTTGCTGTGATGTATTTTTTCAAAGTTCTACCTTAGGTTTTTAAACCCACAAAATAATTTTTTATGCCCTTTTTTAAGCTATTTCTTTTAAATGAATATGGCGAAGGATTAGATGTAAGAAGAAACGTGATAGTCTCAATCTTGCCTTAATAAAGTTGCAATATTATTATTGTTATATACTAACTGATGGAGTTTAACTGTGAGAAGGTTAATCCCGTAGATAAGTCTCTTGAGAAATCATTCAAATACTCCTCTAGCCTTCAATAAAAATTTCCAGTGTTTTACTGGATTTTCTCCGAATATTTTCTGTTGGTTGTCAATTCCGACCAGAAATAAATAGCCATCCTTCATAGCCATATATCATATCATTCTTCATACATCATTCTATAGTATTCCTAANATACAACACAAATAATCGAAATTCCGAAAACTCCAAAAATTCAAATTACCAAAACAAATAACTTCGCCATAACAGGACTCACACACCAAAATAACTCTCCACACCTCGACAACAATAACATACAACATAAACAATGAAGAACTTTGCACCACCAACACTCAAAAATAAATTTTACACAAAAAATCGATCTAATCAAAACATCGCGAAATAGAAAACGACAACCCGAAATACACCTGTTACACTAAAGGGTCAACGTACTGCGCACACAACGACTATTTTTCTCATCTCCCCGCTGCTTTTCCCATCAATACAATCATTTTTACACATCGAAAACAAACATACACTATTCCGCATCAAAACATTTGGCCCTACAAATGGCCGTTTTTTAGGCGACGATGAATTAACTCGAAACTACACAAAAAAAATTGCACTAGCTGTGATATTAGCGTTCGTCACCTAAAACCAAAACCAGCAAACGCCATAATACCTCCTACGGAAGTGAAGTGGCATCCAGAACAGAAAACGACAAAACATAGCATGGCGAGTGCCGGTGTTGATAAAGAAACTGTTGACCATTGGAAGAGAGAGACATTGAAGAAACATTCATAAGGCCAAGCCAAGAGATATTTTTAATGCTGATGAAACGTGTACTTTTGACAACCTTCTCCCATCAGAAACTCTTACTACAAGAGGAGGCAACTGCCATGGTGCCAAGAAAATTAAAGACAGAATAACTGTACATTTTTGTGTAAATTCAGATGGTTGTGAAAAATTGAAACTTCTAATTATAGGTATTTGCCAAACCAAAGTGTTTTAAAATGTCCGGACATTGCCATATAAATATACCAGCAATAAAAGTGTCTGGATGACAGCATCTATATTTTAAAATTTTCTGACATCATTATTCTCTCATTCTGAGAAGTTTCATTCGACCTTTCCTTACGCTTAAGACGTCACTAATACCAATATTGCGAGGAAAACAGGGATAGGGAAATAAATCGCTGATTAAGAATTTATAATGAGAATACGCTGAATATTGCGCACTCAGAGACAGAAGACCGCAAGACATCCGCATCTTAGCCCCTCCCTACCTGTGCTGTTGGGGAAGTATATAAGAGAAATACGACGGCATCATTCGGCATCCGTTAACAGATTAGCAGACAAGAACCATGCGGACTTCCATAATCTTCAACTTTGGTGAGTACAGTTGATCCGATGTTCTTCGACTGATTGTTCCATCAGGTTTAAATCAGAGATATTTTGCCGTATTTTCATTCGTTAGATAATAGTTATTATAGTGGTTGGTGTGGAAATTAGCTTATCTTGATGTTTGCTGTTATCAAGTTGACTCTACCTATACGTTTTCAAAGAGCTAAAAGCGAACATTTTCCCGGAGACATTTGTCGCACTGCGTTCTATCACTTATTTTCATCAATGAAACAGCCGAGGAATAAAAAATAATCTTGCTCAATTGTGCGTTTATAAAAACTGATATTATACAATTTGCAAAAAATATTCTTAAACTCCAGCGATACGTTTTCACCTTTTTATCTACCGAAATCATTTTCGAAGAAGAATATTTTATTGATGCTGCTGCTGAAATCTGATGAAAAGATTTTTCGGGAGCAATTTAGATGTTTAACCATTTTCCTAGAATTCCAACGCATATAACGGTATAAGTGTGAATAAACACAGTATTTCAGCGAGTGTTCTAAATTGTTCTGTGCTGGTAATTTCTGGAAGATAGCTCAATTGGTTTGAGCAGCCTTCTGGAAAATCATAGTACTTTCTTTTCCTATACTTTCGTATTATCATCCTGAGTAAGAACTATATCTCATCATTTATATCGGTCACTGCATCGAATGATGAAGAGTTCAATATGTTATATTATGTATTTAATTCGAACGTAGTATTCTACATAATATTACCAAACCCGATCTTTACCTCCAAAACCCTCATACTACCAATAGGTCGGTATATCGGCCACCAAGGTATGCGCGAAAACAGCCATGGGCTGAAATCGGGTTTTCTTATTCACTCAGACGCTCGCCGAATCAGTAGACTTTCGGAACACTTATCCCCTATCTTCGCTGATATATCGCATTTGAAAAGATTATCTCACTATCTATCTATCTAAGAATATAATCTCATCTTTTTGTCTTTCTACCGCAAAAAGATTAGTTAGCTTATCGAAGTAGCTTTCCGTTGTCAGAAGCTCTGAGAGTTTTCTTTTTCGTGTTATTTTTTTCTTTATTTACATAATACTCATTTAAAATGTATTATCTACGCACTTATAACTTTCATTGCAACCATGGTACTAACCTCACTTGCAACCATTGTATTTATATATCATGATGTTTTTTCCGATATTTTTGTCAAGTAGCTTCTAGTTTTTATGTCTTTGGATGATATAATGTATATGTACCATTTTTCGTTCTCACTTTTAGATGTGATTTAACCTGTGTTTTCCTTCAATCTGACTTAACTAGGAATAGGTTTCGCAGGTATTTCACACTCCCCATCTTATGAGTGTTTTCTTGCTGTGATGTATTTTTTCAAAGTTCTACCTTAGGTTTTTAAACCCACAAAATAATTTTTTATGCCCTTTTTTAAGCTATTTCTTTTAAATGAATATGGCGAAGGATTAGATGTAAGAAGAAACGTGATAGTCTCAATCTTGCCTTAATAAAGTTGCAATATTATTATTGTTATATACTAACTGATGGAGTTTAACTGTGAGAGGGTTAATCCCGTAGATAAGTCTCTTGAGAAATCATTCAAATACTCCTCTAGCCTTCAATAAAAATTTCCAGTGTTTTACTGGATTTTCTCCGAATATTTTCTGTTGGTTGTCAATTCCGACCAGAAATAAATAGCCATCCTTCATAGTCATATATCATATCATTCTTCATACATCATTCTATAGTATTCCTAATAGGTTTTTCCTCCTTGAAAGAGTACGAAACGATTGGAAAGAGCGATCAACTTCGCAAATTCTAGCATAAACCTCCGAGTACATACTATTACATAACATTTTCCTCGTTGACTATCCGTATTCCTCCTCTGTTGCCCTTATTAATTCTTCGAAGACGACCGAAGTTAAAAATTAACACATGGAAGGAGTGTAATTATTACACTCCTTCCTTGTGTACTAAAAATCTCGAGCTGATATCTCGGAAATCGTTTCAATTATCTTTTTTAAACAATTACGGATTCATTTCAAGAGTACCAACCTCATAAGGCAGGGCTGCGAAACTTCAGAACTGATCTCTAAATGGGGTGCCAAGTCCTTGCTGTATTTATAAATAAAGAGATTTCCAAAGAACAGTTTTTCTTTGTATGAACTGTCGAAAATCTTCGGGATTCTTGTCGAACTCTTTGGTATTGGACGTCTTCGTTTGAAAAGACCATCCGGGGTGCTCAGCACAGACATGAATTTCCGCGCCTTTCCTTTGGCGGGATGTTCGTCGATTCACCTGCTCGTATGTGGATTGGCGTCCTATAAAAGTCCATTCCAACTAACAGACTTCCTCTTCCCTCTTTAGTTGCCGCAGCATGCGTGGCCATCTTTTTGGCGGAGGTAACGCACGGAAGAAGCCCGCCGTGCGTATGTAACTGCCCCTGTACTCGGGAGCTCAACCCCGTGTGTGCGACGAACGGCGTGAGCTCCAAACAATTCCCAAACAGATGCGTTTGGAAGAACTACAACTGCAAAAACCCGAGCGGCAAACACGGTAATTAATCAAAATAGTATATATTACTTAGAAATTTATATGATTTGTATAATTACTTGTATAATTATTCTATGATTTATATAATGACTTATTAATTTATATTTGAAATTACGAAGTGGTTCGCTCTCTTTCTTCGGCCTTCTACGAATTCACGCCTTACCCCTGCTTTCATCGATTTTCATGGTGAATAAAGGCCGAAATCAGTCAAATACTTAAATTTGAAAATGATGCAGTTGCAAAGTGTTAATAACGCCAATATTTATTTATCTCAAGTAATATTAATGAAGGCAAAACATCAAAATTAATTTGGTACAAAACTTTGCAATAATGCATCTTCATTCATAGTATTATTATCGGAATTGGTGAATATTTGTCTTTGTATATCCACAAATATTCATTGGAGTTAAATGAAAGCTTCCTTATGAAAACCTTCTGTAATATCACAATTCCCCATAATTACTTTGTATAATTTAAATCGCTTGTAGGTAATCATTATGGAATTTTAAGCATCCAGTCGGTCAATTTGATGAAAATCTGATTGGTCATTTAATCAAAATGATTTTGTCATTTATCTACCTTTACCTAAATGAATATTTAATTCCAGTATTAAATTCCATATTAAATTATGTCCAATACACTATAGTATTCATTGTTATCTTGAAAACTATAGTAGATAACGTTACTTATAATAATGCCTATCTATTTCATTTCAGCATATCCGGAAATAACTCAGGGACCATGTGAAACAAAGGGATATTTTAATCAATAAAGCTATAAAAAAACTCCTGGTCATAAAAGTGTTTTTACACCTCTGCAGTTTGTATATTTCCTCATTCGGTTGTACTTAATTTACTTTACATATAATTTAGAATTAATTCCCAAATGTTCAACTTATTAATATCAATCGAGTGAAAATACAATAATATTATGAGCAAATGAACTCTTACTCCTTCGTACATCCATCATATAACCTCTATATACTTATCAATTCTGCGTAAAATGCGTTTAGGAAATGCGATGAATTTATTTGCTACAATATAAATAAAACTTCATATCTAATAATGTTTATCTCTAGCTCAATAGGCCATGAGATTCTCGGTAAACTCCCATGATGATAAACTTATTTCCATGCTCTTCAGATCATTTATACGAAGCCATATGGAGGAAATAATTCAGCAGCTAATTTCGTTTATCGACTCTAAGTTTTAATATTACTGTAGAGCTTTACCCGACATCACTTGTTTATTCTTTAGACAAATATAGCAATAATTAAAAGAAAATTTATGGTTCGCTATATTATGCCTGCTTTGCTGCCCTTATTGTCCGTCTTTCCTTTGGGTGGATTGCTTTATGAGTTGTCTCCTTCGATGAGGACCTTTGGCGGCGGTTGGTGCCACTATGTGGAGCGCCACTTTCCTCCCCCCAAACTATCCATCATTCTTTTAACACACCAGATCAGTGTGGCAATTCAGTGGTACGAACACTTGGGAGACATGATGGGATGACCTGACCATGATGGGATGGGAGACCTGGAGGGCAAGATTTCCAGTCTTGCCAATATTTTTCGCATCCGTTCCTCCTTGGGTTTTTAAGCTGCACTGGAACGCGTGCATAATTATTCCTTAATCCCAGAACAATTTCATTATAACTAGACAAAAATTAATGAGTTATTACAGTAGTTAACATCGAACAATGAGGTAGTACTTAAATCGCATTGCAATGCAAGTTCCTAAAAGCGAAAAAAATCACTTTCTGCTTCAATCATAACCAAAATTAGTGTAAATCGTCACTCCCGAACATTGCTGTGCGGTTTAAAAAGAGGGTTTTCACGAGATAAAACTTTAGATACTGTTCACACGTTCACCCGCAGATTTCTTTCCCGTTGATTTCATCTATTTTGTTGTTAGTGTAAGCGATTTAATTTCTTTCTTTATTCATTGTGGTACAAATTGTTTGTAGATCTGTTCGTTTTTGCGTGAAATGAGTACTTGGGTTTTGTGATTTTTTTTCTGGTCTCCAACTTTTGAAGCCCTAATTAGATCCGTAAAAGGAAGACTCAGGATGCCAAAATAATATGTATACAGAGAATCATGCTGGACATAAAAGGAAAATATCTAAAAAGGAACAATTTCTAAATTATTAGACTGGAGACATTGATATTAGTAATTCATTTTGAATTGAAATTGGCTCCTTACATGAAGTTACAAGAATGAGTCGACAATGAGACGTGTTGCAAATAGCAACGTCATTTCTTTTTGAATTGAGGGCAACCTAGAGTAGCTTGCTATTTTGGATAAATGAGGTAAATTGAGTGATATTGTCTATCAAATGGTCATTTTATTCTTGAATCCTATCATTTTCTGATGGCCTTATTCTGCATTGTAGCTTTGATATCAAAACAAACTATGTAAAAGTTAAAAGTAGCTAATCAGCATCTCTTAGGTTGTGTTTTCGGTTTTTATTCTACATCATTATCTAGGCAGTAGCACTAATTTACGTATTGTTCGGTGTAATAACTTCCTGTCCACCAACTTATTTCTTGTCGTATCAATGCTGAACCATAACGAAACTTCCGATTGTAAATCCTACCATTTACCTACATGGGCGATTTAAAGAAAGCTGTATTGCTCTNGAAGACTCAGGATACCAAAATAATATGTATACAGAGAATCATGCTGGACATAAAAGGAAAATATCTAAAAAGGAACAATTTCTAAATTATTAGACTGGAGACATTGATATTAGTAATTCATTTTGAATTGAAATTGGCTCCTTACATGAAGTTACAAGAATGAGTCGATAATGAGACGTGTTGCAAATAGCAACGTCATTTCTTTTTGAATTGAGGGCAACCTAGAGTAGCTTGCTATTTTGGATAAATGAGGTAAATTGAGTGATATTGTCTATCAAATGGTCATTTTATTCTTGAATCCTATCATTTTCTGATGGCCTTATTCTGCTTTGTAGCTTTGATATCTAAACAAACTATGTAAAAGTTAAAAGTAGCTACTCAGCATCTCTTAGGTTGTGTTTTCGGTTTTTATTCTACATCATTATCTAGGCAGTAGCACTAATTTACGTATTGTTCGGTGTAATAACTTCCTGTCCACCAACTTATTTCTTGTCGCATCAATGCTGAACCGTAACGAAACTTCCGATTGTAAATCCTACCATTTACCTACATGGGCGATTTAAAGAAAGCTGTATTGCTCTCAGCGCTATGAAATTAAAAGAAGAAAATTTAAAGAGTGTGATTTCTGGTTTACCCCATTCGCGGTAGGAAGGCACTCGGTGTTCTCGGAAGAGAGAGGAATAAGTGGAGGAGATGGGGGTCTTTTGAGGGGTTAGTTCCCGCTATACTTAATGCTTTTTTCCTGCTCAGAAGGCGCTGCCTCCCCTTTTTTCTGACTTGGACTAGGCCGATCTGCGCAGTAGGCTACTGAGTGAGTGCCTTCCTAACGCGAATGGGATACAACACACATTTCATCAAAATGAGTACCTACTTGTAAACGATCGACGAAGCTCTGAATGAGAGAATAATCTCAAAGTTGTAAATAAAAACTGGTAACAAAAATATTGGTAATAATTTATTAATTACCCATTTATTTTAAGAATTAGTGGAAAACCACTAAAACCACACTTTCCACTAAAAATTAGTGGAAAGAATTAGTGAAAGTTTCCACTTCATAAATAAGATGTTACGTTATTCTTTCTTTATCGATGTGCCGAATATTCAGCGTGACTGCAATTCTTTCTCAAGTTAAACTGTCCTCAGCCCATCAAATTAAAGTAAAACTTCTTACCATGGGTATAATATCTCTTTAAACAAAAGATAATATTCATTATCATTCTATTTTAGGGAAAATAAACACATGTTAACACTCAAATTCCACATATTTTGCTCGCTCATTGTTGTGGGCTAGAAGGCAAACGTGGAGTATGGTAATGTCTTTGTCTGAATTATCAAGATTCATGCATAATTCTTTCAATATTGCCAAATTTCTCCCTTGATATGTACGTTTCATTTCATTCTCTGTACATGAGGAATTTGTCAACCAACTCAGCAATTAAATGGTGAAGGTGAAGCAACACCTGCAAAGATAAAAAAATATTACGTAGATTTTTTAAGGAATGCACGATTAAAGAGATAAGGATAAGGAAAAGCTTTGCTATATGTTACATGAATAGTTTTGCTATATATACGTATTCCAGTGCGGGTTAAAAAGCCAAAGAGAAACAGAGGTGAAAAATATTGGATGGCTGGGGCTCGAACCCTGTTCTCTCACTTGTTGGACAGGCACTCTCACACAAAGTTTACAAAGGATGGAGTTGGTGGAGGGGGAAGGTAGTTTAGTTGACTCGGGATGGTAGTTAAGTGGATAGAATAACTACCTGGAGAGTGAGAGATCTGGGTATGAGTCCAGGTAAAGTCGACATTTTTTACCTCTATTTCTCCTTGAAACATTATTAATGATGAGTACTTTCATATTGCCATTTAATGCACTGCCTTCGAAGGATTTTTGAGGGGCTTCCCTCTCGTCTGGGTGAATGCTAGGCAATCTCAAATATTATTATACATTAAACTTCCCTCAGGCTTTTCCACCGGACCAGAGGGCTAGATTGCAACGTATGAAATAAATACATTCGTTTTGGCTCCCTTTCGAGAGCCCCCTGAGGCTGTTAAATCACATGTAATACCTGCATGTAAAATTCAACGGTGATCAAAATGTATTTAAGTCCAATTATTCTTGGAAATGAAACAAGTATGGCTAAGCGAATGACATGAAGCTTCTCATAGACATTTTCAAAGATTACAGCTGGAGAGGGATAAGGCGATGCTCTTTAAATCGGTCATAGGGGAAGTCTCCAATAGGAAAATAGACATTTACGGGCATATCCTAACAACAATTCCTTCTATTCACACCCCAGTAAAAATTTACTTGAAACGGGACGTAGGATAGATAGACCCTTTATTGGAGAGGTTAGGCCCATGTGGGCCTCTCTTCCACCTAACCTCGCATTTCATTGAGATATGTACAAAATATAATTATAACTCAAAGAAATAGTGCATTGTGGGAAATATCATTGCAACTGAATGTTGACAAAGAAAAAACTAACTAAAATTCACAGTCTTAGGCGATGTCTTGTGGAAGTCCATCACGTAGAGAAAAGTAAGATATGTAGTTTTCCCGCAAAAAATATATTTAAAGAATAAATACGACTAGTAATAATAATAACTTCGCCTGAGACTGTGAATTTTATTCGGAATGCAATTACGGCATCCGAGGCGAAGCTTTACCGTAAGCTTTCTGTCAAGGAACGACCAGCAAGCCTCAACTTATACCTGATAATGCTCGTCGAAACCTGGTCGTGTTTATTCTTTAAATATATTTTTTGTGGAAAAGTACAAATCTTATTTATTTCTACGAAAAAACCCACGTTGTGGGAAAATACCCGCACAGAAAGGGGTGAAAAAAACCCGCGAAAACTTAATAAATGCATATAAGGACAATATATCAAACAATAAGTATAGAGTAATCAAGAATGAGAGCAGAAATGAAAATCAAATTATAAAATATAGAATTCAGAGAAGTTTACATGTTACAGTTACAATATGAAATTACATATCTAAAGTTAACATTGGTTCGATAAACTAATAATATGTTAGGGTGATAAAAAGGGTTGAAACGGAAAATGAATATGAGAAGAGTGAAAATCCTTGCCTAATCCCTTGCATTCGAAATACATCTTCAAATGGCAAGCACTTTGAAACATTTTCTCGCGGCCATCGATGTCGTAGACGCACAGCGGCTCTTCATCAATTGGAATAGGGCACTGCTGCGTTTCAGATAATTAAAAGAAAATTTATGGTTCGCTATATTATGNTCAATGGTACTTCATACTATTGGCTTATATATTTTAAACATCTGTGCTAGACTATAAGAATACATAAAATTCTAATTTAGCTTACTTGCAAGTTATTATTTAATACATGCACAACATTACAGAATTAACATGCAAATAAACTACAGAAGATGTAGTAATATTGTAATTTTAGACAAGAAACTAACGAGTTTGTAGCAAACCATAATATTTGGTAATTTTCATTTAATCCGAGTAAGACGATGTAATTTTTCAGAACGTGCAATATGAAAAGTATAATTATTTTATTCCCAATTACATCCCATCATATTCCCGATACATAAACCAGAAAAGATGTTAAAAGGAAAATAACGTTTTATACATTAACTTACAACGGCTCGGCTACGCGCAATTTCTTCTTCAACTGGTATCGATATTCGGATGTGATTAGTTATTGGAAGTGTTTCTCCCATTCTTGTATTTTTTATTCGTTCATTAATGACATTTTTGATTATATTGAACGTTATTTGGTCATCTGAACTTTTTTCCCTTCTTGTCGGTGGTAAAATTTCACAACTAATTATTCAAGTCAAGAAACATTAAATTTAAAAACCATAAAGAGTTGACCACTGCATGGGATGGTGTATTCCTTTTTTGCTGTTACTTATTGATAAAAGGTGCTAATATTGTTGTTACTTTAGGATAGACGTGTAACAATATCCTGAATCGCCTCCCATCATTTGCAAGTTTCTATTTACGCTCCTCTCTTAGGAAAAAGTCTAGCTATATTCCTGCTCAGTTACATATGATAATTATCCCAAAATGACATTTAACCCCATACCCCAAAAAATAATATTCTTTGCTCATTTTTGTGCAAATAGTAGCAAACTTAAAACTTTGGCCGATCCGACAGTGAGCATAAAATAAGAGAGATAGACGCGAGGACAAGTCGTTTTAGAGACTCTTTTTTCCACGAACGATACGCGATAATAATAAATTAAAGGAGCAATTCTACTCTTGGTGTTTACACCCTCTGCCACATGCCGGAAGACGGCTTGCAGGGTACTTATGTAGATGTAGATGTGAAATGTCGGTGTAATCACTCTGTTTTTTTAAATGAAAATTTCCCATCTGATTAATGACCGGTGGTTTTCGAAAGAAAATTAGCAACAAGTGATAGTAGAAAAACTGCATAAAACTAGCGCAACGATTTTATGATGACAATGAGGTTTAGGCGCCTCAACCACTTGGTTATTTGCGGATTTTATGCTTATTTACAGTTAACGGGAGGTTTTGAAAATATATAAAGCGTTTCCTCTGAGCCAAAACGGACTGGTGACACAGGAAGTTGCAGTGGATTTTTTATAATTTCCTTTTTTGCGTGACCATATCCTCTGTTAACCGCTATCATGAAAGAAGACTCAAGACGTAGTTTACTAATTATTTATGCCATGCTGTGCGATGAATTGTGCTGCATCCTGTACGTCGTAAAATTTACCTCGGGGATTCAGCAAAAGAGGATCCCGATAAATCTAAATCTGGCCAATTTCATTGTACATACTTATTGACGCTAATATTTATATTAGCTGAAACCGCTCCCAAATAAACATTTTCTGTGAAAGTTGGAAAAAATTATTTCAATCTTTACCGTTAATATTTTTATTCAGCTTTAAAATCTTAGTGTTATATTTTTTAAACGAATGAAAGTATGGCCACAAGAGAGAGAAATGTTCAGAAGAGAGAAAAATCTTTCACGATCTTATTACCTTTTCCAAAGCATTCTTAATAGACGCAAAAGGAGTTTCGAAAGAAAAGATTCAGAATTTTAGTTTTCAACGAAAATAAATTAAACACATATCTTCCCAATTTCGGGGAATTAAAAAAAGTATTCGATAGCGTTTTTGCTATTATTGAGCATATATTAGGATTTAGTTTTCTGCTGTGTTTCAAGACTATTCCGGGACGTTTTCCAAGATAAACGAACATACTTGTAAAAGACTCAAGATAATCATTCTTAAAATTATCCCTGCTGAAAATGTGCTAAGTTTGAATTGAATTGCTTAGTTTTGTACGACATTCAGATCCAAAATTCTACACTGAAACAGAATCGTAAAATTCGCAGAGAAGATTCTTATACACGATTATAGATAAAACTGGTTTAATCTTCAATTTTTGATGGTATGAACAGATTTTTATCTCCGATGAAATACTTTTGAATGAATGTTACCATGAAATAAGAAATTACCGAAAACTCATTATTTTCTGACTGAGAGGCATTTTCACCAAAAAAATTAAAATAAATGATCTAGCAGAATTCAACATAATGCTGTAATATCCCATTTCTCAATTAAATTATAGTAAAGATGTCAAAAGAAAACCAATAGACGTTTACGCGAGAAATATAATGTAACCTCATACTTTTTGTCCAAATAACCAAGAGCTATATAACTCACTGTCAATGGCTGATACTTCACTTAAATAATCCACAGTTTTCCATCTTATACAGCAGTGATTCTGAATGTCCTTCGGTTGCGTTTTAATGCCAGCAGGTTAGATTGAACGGTTATCTCAAAACATCTTTTTTACTTAACTTCAATTAGAATTTCATTTTAGCACATACATAAAATTTTTAAATAAAACATAAATATCGCCAAATTTAAGATATGTACGGGTATATTAACGCCGGAAATTTTCAGAAAGGAGGGTATCAACAATGAACATGAAATTTTAGATTTAGATTTAGATTCGTACCCCGCAAGCCGCCAGTGGCGTACGGCAGGGGGTGTATCAACATCAAAGACCTTACCTAATCCATCCTGTTCGCATCTCTAACGCTCTGCGGAAAGAACGAGTAGAAGTTACTATTTGTTTTAGCGGTTATTTCCTTTTAACGCATGGTCGTTGCCTCTCGAAGATCGCGCTGGTTGTTTACCGGAATGGCAATGTCTTCAACTCCTTCTAAAAATTCTGAACCGATGAATTTATATGAAAAATAGGATGTATAAAAAATGTCCTAAACAGTATGCAGTAATATTACGGTTTCTTTCACAAATAATTACTAAAGTTAATCACTTCGAAGATGTTCGTTCGTGAAGTCAAATTTAACGCTAGATGCCGTGTTTCTAAAACAAACCCTCTACGTACTTGATTTATGACTTATAATTAACAACCAGTTTACAGAAAAATTAAGAACTTGTCTAATTATAATCGTGCAGAAGTTTAATTCGAAAGAAAGTATTACATTCAGAGAAACAAATGACCCATATCAATAACACTAGTCCCATCCTTCTCCAAAAGCGATTAGCATCAATAAAGCAGATGATAGCATCAATAGTAGATAAAAGGAAACTTGTCAATAAACCACAGCATTTAAACTTTTTCCCGATGCGATATTTCAGTCGGCAAGAAGACCGTTCCGACAAGAAACTAACCTGTGATCGCCGAGCGTCGCGACATCTTGGGAGCGTGCAGAGAACTGCAGGCGTCGAGACGACTTTTATTCTTCGACAGCCGCCGCCGCCGTCCTCTTCCACCGGATGTCGCAAACCTCCGGCGCGCGGAAGTGACCCTATGGAAGCAGCGGAGGAGGCAGTGGATCTAATTACCCTCGTCTCCTTACTTCTTCCTCCACCCTCTTCCGCCTCTTATTGCGGAATCCGTACGTCAAGGAAAGCGAAAGACCCCCGAGGAATCGCTGAAGAAACTCCCAGTAAACTCCTCCAAAAATTACAAATGTTACTTGACGTTCTTTGCATTACAATTTCTGAAACTGTTTTTTTTTAAGAAAAAGAGTAATGAATCTGCGAGGTTTAGCCAGGTAAACTAGGGATCTACGCTTCGTTTCTATTCAGTGTACTCGTATTTATATTCTATTCAACCACCACTATATTTGTTTCATTATGAAGTACAAAAGTGTGGTACAACATACGATCCGCGGCAGCTCCCTAAGAGTAATTTAAACTGGAGCACACATATTCGAAAAATATGCGGTAAAGCAACTAAAAAGCTCGGTTTTATTAAGCGTATTGTAGGTAGATGCGATGAAAAAGTTAGAGAGCGATGCTATTTCACATAAGTTAGGCTTCATCTGGAATATGCGGCGAGTATATGGGACCCAGCGGATGAAACGAATGCTCGCGATCTCGAGAAAGTGTAGCACATTGCGATACGATTTGTTAAAAAGTGCTACGATAGAGAAGCAAGCGTTACGCAAATTCTCTCACAATCAGACACAGGTTGGGAATCCTTGAAAGAAAGGAGATTAGAAGCTAGGCTGCGATTATTAGATAAATTCAGAGGAAGTACATTTTTGGAAGACGTAATTGGTATTATGCGACCCCCCTGCTACTTCGGCCGATCCGACAGTGAGCGTAAAATAAGAGAAATAGATGCGAGGACAAGTCGTTATAGGGACGATACGCGATAACAATAAATTAAAGAGGTAACTCGAACGCTCGGTGTTTACATTTCTTGCCACACGCCGAAAGGCGGCTTGCGGGGTATTATGTAGATGTAGATGTAGACAGTACACCAATATAAGAATCGAAGATCATTGAATTGATATATACTATGGCCTTCTTGGATTGGACACTCCATGAACTGTTAACTTCACATGGTTTTGTAAAACTAGTTTGGTAACTGCAGAAAAACTACATTTGTTTCCCAAGCATGAGAAGTAATATTCCGCAGAGGAACTCGAATTTAATTTTCTCGATATGAAAAAGGAACCCTCGAACGCAATTTTTTAACCATATTTGGTCATATTTCATGTCTCAATACGTCACGGGGTCATATGGTTGACGCCTCCCTTCAAGATGACTCACTCCTCAGATACTGTGAACGGAACGAGGCACGCCGGAAGTTTTGCGGCTCAGAAAGAGGAAATATGCACAGCGGTTTTGATACGAGCGAAGGAAGTTGTTGCAACATTCCGCCAATCTGAGTTTTAACTCAAGTAATGCGACATTCATCATCACGCTGCAAAATTTCGCCCAATAAAGACGTTTTTATTTATTATTTGCTTCTCCTCCGCTAAATACGTTGGAATTAGTTTTACCTCAACGGGAAAATCTTGCATCCATCGAATTAACGGAAAGTCTCGCAAAAAAACTCTCAACGGTTATAATGAAATAAAGACCGTTTCGAACACTTCCACAGTAATTTTATTTATGGCAACATGTTTCGCTAGTGTCCTAGCATCATCAGGCAAAAAACTTTTTCACATTTTCAAATATATAGGAAACCAGAAAAGGGGGGGGAAGGGAAAGGGTAAAAGGATGGGTTTTATCAAGAAGGAAAGAGTTTACTTGGAAGGGAAAGAAGGGGCGAGGTATTGGGATAAACGTGCTCATTTGTAAGGGTTTTACTTCTAGANTGTCTAATTATAATCGTGCAGAAGTTTAATTCGAAAGAAAGTATTACATTCAGAGAAACAAATGACCCATATCAATAACACTAGTCCCATCCTTCTCCAAAAGCGATTAGCATCAATAGAGCAGATGATAGCATCAATAGTAGATAAAAGGAAACTTGTCAATAAACCACAGCATTCAAACTTTTTCCCGATGCGATATTTCAGTCGGCAAGAAGACCGTTCCGACAAGAAACTAACCTGTGATCGCCGAGCGTCGCGACATCTTGGGAGCGTGCAGAGAACTGCAGGCGTCGAGACGACTTTTATTCTTCGACAACCGCCGCCGTCCTCTTCCACCGGATGTCGCAAACCTCCGGCGCGCGGAAGTGACCCTATGGAAGCAGCGGAGGAGGCAGTGGATCTAATTACCCTCGTCTCCTTACTTCTTCCTCCACCCTCTTCCGCCTCTTATTGCGGAATCCGTACGTCAAGGAAAGCGAAAGACGCCCGAGGAATCGCTGAAGAAACTCTCAGTAAAAAATTCCAAATGTTACTTGACGTACTTTGCATTACTATCTCTGAAACTGTTATTTTTTAAGAAAAAGAGCAATGAATCTGCGAGGTTTAGCCAGGTAAACTAGGGATCTACGCTTCGTTTCTATTCAGTGTACTCGTATTTATATTCTATTCAACCACCACTATATTTGTTTCATTATGAAGTACAAAAGTGTGGTACAACATACGATCCGCGGCAGCTCCCTAAGAGCTCTTTTTAAAATGTTGCATAAAGTTTCAACTTCAGAAACTTGTGTTCCATGGCAAAATAGACATTACACATTGAGCCTTCAAACTAATTAAAACTATTCCTTTTGGATTGTTGCTTTACTTCATTTGATCACTGATTGTGAGTATCCAGTTATTCTGTATACGGGTTCAATTATCACGATACGTTTATTATTTGTTAAGTGAATATGTCAATATTATATATTTTTGTTAGCGTATATGATTTATAAAAATAGTATCGTATTGAATAATACGGGTACAGAGTAGTCTAGTTTAAGGCGTATGTGACGGCCCACAAGGTAAAGATATTACTAATTTTGTCTTCGGGGTTTAGATATAGGATAACCTTGAGGTAAAAAAATGGAGCTTCTTCCGAAATCACAGGTTATGCGAAATAATTACAACTACCGTCACACTGACCTAAGCTAGAACAGATAGATTGCTAAAGACGTTACGCTGTGAATATGCTAGAGGGACTTCTAATGAAAAGCAAAATAAATACTTGACTTTCTTTCGATTGTTTACAATCTGATACACATTGAATAATTTTGCTTCTTTTATTTGCCTGGAGAGTCAGTTTAAATTGGGAACGATTGAATAATGATGTCCGTCGCATAATTTTCTAATATCGAAAATCACACAGCGGTAACTCGGTTAACGAATCACCCTATTTACTAAATCCTCATCCAACAGAGTTAGTGTTTTAACTTCTATAACCGATTAAGGAGTACGGAATCGACTCGTAATTGCTTTGATGGATTGATGCTCTAGTACGAGGACACATCGTAAGAAATCGCCAAAAATGATTTCTTTCGGAACAGAGATAATTCGTTACGGATTCGTTCTCTTTAGCCTAAACATAATTGAATAATGGCGATCATCTACTCGACGGGGAAATGGCAAGATTCCGGTGAATGTAACATTGTTTTATGTGATGTTATGTGCTATTTTAAATAATAAAATAACGTGATGTGTCATTCATTATAATATAATAATTTTTACATAAAATGCTAGTATACGTGTGTGCGAGTGTGAATACAAGTAGGACTGAAGAACATCGTTAAGGTTAGGAATTATGTGTGAATTAAGTAATTTTCTTGGGATAGGGCGACCTGCAGAGAAGCAACAAACTAATTTTTAATAGTTTTAGAGAATGAATGAAGATGTATATACGAAATGTATAATTTGAGCTTATCACCAGGCTAAGACGGCCAATTTTAGCCGTTTCTGAATAACCATAATAAATCGCGCAGGTGTGCACCGAACCATCTGGAAATATCATGCAATTGCTTTATCTGCAAATTTTCCTGTTTCTCAATTCAAGCTGCTTAATTGTTTCTTTGTACATGAAAAAGTGAAATGCATAGGATATCCTTCTTGTACACACGCATACTTCCTTTTTCACAATCTAAGACACTGAGGAAGCGACAAAATAAAAACGACACCGGAAGTTAGGGATGCAAATCTTGGAAGGGAGTGAAATCACAGAATTTTAGGGAGGAGCAAGGCAAGAAACAGAAAGAGCGCGAACGAAACAGCTCTTACCCTAACAAGAATAACATTTTTTATCTTGGAAAAGAGAGGATGGATGAAATCACTATCACAGTTTAAAAATCCGAGTTCAATGAAAATAATATCTGATTAATACTCAAGCCCTTTTCACTTCCTTCCCTCTCCCAATCACCGTGTCTCCTACTTTTGATTATGTCTTGCATTTCTTTTGGTTGCCTGAAGATGAGGCAGAACCCTGGTCGTGTTTTACTAAAATATATTTTCTCTGGGTGGAGTCAGATTTTTCTTTCATTGAACTAAAGAAAATTTGTGGAAGGCCTCGTATTTCGTCCACTAAAAATTGGCCACCGCTTCAGTTGAGAAAAGACACATAGGTACGCTTTTGCCTCTCTCAACCAAACTCAGATTTTACTCTACAACTCTCTTCTGCCGTTCATTCCAATACTGTCTTCTGAGGACTATTGGACTAATTGTGCATCTGATACAATGAAAGAATATTCAAACTGAGGAATTAAAAATAACCAGGAGTTTGGCATCGAAGTCTAATGTTATCACATCTATCTCTCGACACATTTCCATCAGTGTTACGTAATGGTAGAAAGCAAAAGTACACAGTGTTATGAAATGAGTTTTGTGAAAAGTTACAACCACAGGAGAAAGGCGGCCGAACTTTATATCTGAGAATCTGATAACATTTGAATTGACTTTTGTCAATTTTCTTTTTCTTTTGTTGGTGCGTGAGTGTTCTTGCTTATCTTTTAACCATTACTACACATTTATCGCTGCCCCTTGTCTTCATGTATGCTCTATAAAAGTATGCCCCAGAGTGATCACGTCCTTAAATAATCGGACCATATCCAAGCAAGTCGAAGACGGTACAGGAAGTAAAAATTTCGATGAATTAATTCAAATTGTTTCTCAAGCGATGAAAAGAAGAACTTTAAGATAAAATAGGCAAGGAGTGAAAACGTAAAAGGAAAAAAATCTTATTAATATCATTGAGCAAAATTTTGCGTTCTCGTGCCCTGTCATCGCTAGTAAGGTAGATATTTGAATACAATTTGTAACATATCTATAATGATACATCATGAAATAGCATCTAAATTAAAATGTCTATATAACTGTATTACAGATACCATGATGAAAGTTGGCCTAGTAACTTTATGATAATGAATTAAATTTTTTTAAACTACCCTTGAATAAACTTATGACATATTAATGACTCAATTAATCACCCGATTAACCTTTGAATTAAAAAACGAAAATTAATTCAAATGTAAAGAAATGGATCTTGGCAATATGTGATTTGATATACCATATTACTAATAATAATAATGGATAAAATAGGATAATTGTGATATGATGTGAACGTGAGAAACCAAAAAATATCTAGAAGAACCAAAGACCTGGACAAAATTTCCCATACCTTTAAGAAACGGGGTATGAAAAATCAGTGAATACATCCATATGCATTTCTAAGCAAAAGACTCGTAATCAGAATTCGAGAAAGTACTAATTTGGGTAGTAAAAATTAACTCAGCTGTTATTCACTATCAAAGGAAGTTGTACTAAAAATTATTTTGTAGACGCATTAAACGAAATGGAAATTTTTGTAATGTAAACTTCTGTATACAGCACAAAAATCGTAAATCTCCATTCATATTATTTCGTAATCAATCCTTCAAAATTGATTTTGATCTCAAAATACTCTTTAATAAAGGTTCATAATGTACTATAAGTTGTTCTTTACATCAAATTATTTCCTAATTTCGAAAGGAGAATGTGGTTACATCTTTTCCTGCGATTTTATTTTAACCTTGTTAAGGATTTTCACATCCTTCAATCACTTTCCTATGGAAACATGAATTATTTTAGAATAAAGTGAATGTTATATTTATGCATATCCAGCTCTCGGAAATGACCCAGACCGAAATATAATGGACTTATTTTCCATGTCAAATGCCTACAGCTCACTCTGAATGGTTGGTTGTGTAATGTGAAAACCGGCTGGTATATCTTCGGAAGTAGGTTTTAAAAAAAGTACGCAATGCATTTCGAGTTAAGCTTTTCAAATACTGCGGAATCTCGGTGAGTAACGAGAGTAATTTTTAAAATTAAGGTCATTATAACATCTTTATCTTGGTTTTCCTTTGTGCGTAAAGTAATTAGCTTCACTCCCTGATCTCATCTACTTGTATTTAGAGCCTTCCTGGTATTTGGTGGTTCATGACAGACGAAATCTAAACCCGCTGTAGGCAATCCTTCGCCTCATTTTATAAACCACTAGCCGAGGTGCCCGTTGATTCTCAACGGGGAGAATAGAAGTTGGATTACATACAGTATACATATTTGTACATAAGGGAAAATAACATCTAGCATCTGTTTAGTCCAATGGGACTGGTTATCGAAAACAAAAAATTCTAATGAAAGTTGAAAAAGCCAAAATCTACAGTCAAGGATAGGAATGTGAACCTTAATGGAATTTCGTTCGTATAAAACTTGTCTCGAGTTAATGTGCAAGTTAGCAAAGTTTTCAACATCTGGGTCTAATCGTAAAATTAATCGTAAAATATGTTAAGAGTCCGATTTGATAGACAAAAAGTTACTCATCCATCTCCATTAATTCATTACGGTACTACGTATGTTTTTTGCCCCTGCGATTCATCACTACAAATTGTTCGTGGCTGTAATAGTTAAAATTTATGAAAATTTTCCTCTTCATATCGTCAATTGCTTTTAAATGGGCCTAAAGGCACATGTATTTTTATGGGAAAATGCATGATCACGGAATCAACAATCACATTGGCCGTCAGGGGGACGGGTTGTTTACAACCTCAAAATTTTGCAAAATATTCGTATATTATATCTAAATTCTCGCAACCTCGAATCAAAAGCGATATTTCACGACCATAATAATAATCTGTATTCAACTTCCCTTCTATTGGTACTTATTTTGATTTTATAGGACTATTCCTTCTAATTTAATTTTGCAAAAGAAATAAAGTCTGTAACCGATAAAATCGAACTTTACGTGTATTTCTTATGGAAATCTATCTGAACGATCTTGGTTCAAACCCAGC